>FTLJ01000291.1:0-22870 GCA_900155495.1 Porogramme epimiltina
CGGATTGGCGTGCGGACCCGCATCGCCGCTCAAGGAACCAAGTGCGTTGGATCCCGTTCTATAGCAGCGTGTAACACGAGCGTAGCGACACAAAGAAAAGAGTGATCTAATCGTATATATGCACTAGTCAGCAAATATAGTACGTAACCCTAACCCATAATTTCCTGCCCCGGCACCTTCCACCAGAGCCTACGGCTGCGAATTCCTCTCCCCCACCACTTACACACCTATGCAGTATCTGCTACTCCCACCCACTCTTCTTTTTACCGCAATCATGACCTGTAAGATCCTGCGGTGATAACGGTATTGCTCAGGTCCAATGACCCCACGTCGTGCGCTCACCTACGCTTCTCATGCAACCGGCTAACTAACTAAATGCTCATAGCAGCGGAGTTCGAGCTCAGATGGGACGCCACGCAGGCCCTACCCCGCCCAAAGCGGCCCTCGTATACACGAATAGCGGACTGCATTGTGTATAGAGAGACTATGCACTGAGTGAGTGACATTTGTTGTCCCCTATCCGCCCCTCGAACCCTGCCAAGTTCCTCGAGCCTCTAAAACGACCATCCTCGCCGTCGACAGCGTCACTACCAAACCCTTCTACGTCTCTCCGCCCCCGAACGGCGCCAAGCTCCGTCTGGATCGACATCGGCCCCTCACGCTGCCAGCGTGACTGGGGCACCGTTGTGCACGCCGTGCAGATCGAGAACCCTCACAGCAAGACGGTGTCTCGCAAGACGCGGGCGCGTTCCTGTACTTTTGCCAGGCGGCGGCGCACACCACTGTCTACGACAGCGCAGCTATCGAGCAGGAGCACCACGCGTACGCAGAGAGTATCGCGCTCGTGAAGGAGCTCACGGGCGCGTCGCGCATCGTCCCCTTCGACCACAGTAAGTCCTCCCCCTGCGTGCCCCCTCCCCCCTCCACTCTTATCATCCGCTCACTCGCGCTTTTCCCTCTCCTGTTCCCGCTCTATCTGCGACCACAGCATTCCGCCGCCGCCGCCGGTGCCAGCTCGACGACGACCCCCGAGAAGCGCCAACCCCACCCCAAGTACACATCGACCAGACCCCCCCGACTCCGCCGCCGCCCGCGTACGTCGGTACCTCCTCGCCGCGGACGTGCCCGCGCTGCTAGCCCGCCACTTCCAGATCATCAACCTGGGGCCGCGGACGGCCGATCGGGCGGGCCGCGTGGGCATGGTCGCGCGCGCTGTACGATGTGCGCAGCGTCAATACCACGTGCGATCTTGTGCTCGCGACATTGCGCTATCCGGGCCGCGAGGGTCAGACGTTCAGCGTGTGGTGCGTATCTGCGTTTGTGCTCAAGCGCGATGAGTTGACTCATTGGCGCGGGTTTGTTTTAGCTGCGACACGAGGGGCGGCAGGGAGAAGGTGGTATCCACTCCTCAACGCATTCGAGGGCCCATTGATGCCCGAGGGTGCACCTTTGTGCGAGTCGATCTAACTCTGGCTTTTGGTTCTCTACGATTGAGGCAACGTCTACGACATTGGCTCGAGCATTGGACGATTGTTACTTGAGTGAATAAACATGGTCAGACTGGCTGCCACACGACGTCCGCTTGATAGACGTTTGTAATGTCAATGTAACTTCTAATCACTTATCGCACATAAGTGGCACTATGATACCCTGGGTTGTGTAGGCACCAACCTACCTATGACAAGTATTATCTAGCCAGTTAAACGACCCTACAATGACCGAATACAAATGCACACTGATGGACGGTGATGCCACCAGAGTAGAGCTTCAACTTGGGCAATGACGCCACGGGTGAATCACGTGATGAAATCGTTGATGTTTTTGTTCGAGTGGCCTACGACTGTCTAGATTCTCAACCAATCGCAACCTCACCTGGAGCAAACTAGCAGCGCCTGGTTGAAATACGGGTCTCACGATACTGTATGTAGCACTGTCACTGTCTTGAGCACCTAAGCTAACATCTCAATAGAATGCTGCCACGTTGGCCGCACCCGTGGCGAGCACATGGCACATTTAGAAGCTTGTGCGCACGATGTTAAGTCATTGGTAGCCTCGTAAGAGGCGGTAGAAGGGAGGGCATGAGTAGGACATCCAGGAACTTGAAGCACGTGAGTCGACATCTCTTTCGTTCGCTGCTTAATCAACTTACGACTATACGCCTAGTCCTAGCACTATGAATCGTGAGACCATCTGTACACGATGGTAGATTTGTCTTCTACCCTCCATGATAGCGACTCTCTCTGGGACAACATAGTTGACCAGATGTACACTCGTGATTTTACAGCGCGCAGTTCCATCCTGTGGATAGGAATCATGTGTGTGATGCTTCGAACGCCCCCATGCGCGCCTGCCCTTCGGGAGCTTTCCACAAGCGCACGGATTCTCACGTCCGCCAGAAACGCCATATAGATCATGGCGATAGCCCCCACGTGTTTGCAACAGTGTACGCACACCGTGAAGTCTTGACGTGTCAGTGCGGTCAATCCTTCTCCTCTCCACCAGCTGCCATTCTAACGTTCTCTTCACTGCGCTATAAGCCTACTACAACATCACGATGCGCAAGATCCGCGCAAAGTGGCATAAGCTCAGAGGGCGCGCGCCCACCCCAGAGCCGCGACCCCAGGAACAAGTACATCGATCTGCGTCGGTGCCGCTACCTACCGCAGAGACAGACCCCATCCCGTTGCGGCCCATCTCTCAACAAGCCCATGAACATACATCGTCACGCACAGCAGGGATATCCATACACACCCCACAAGCTCCCGCAGGGTCTTCATCGACGGCGGAAACCCTTGTCGCGAAGACGCACAGTGCACCCCCCACTGGACTCCCTTCCTCTGAGACGGGACCTGAACCAGAGGCGACGACTACAGGAGAGATCTCAACTACTGCGGATGCTACGTCTGCTCAACAAGGAGGCGGGTCTGAAGTTCATCCGCAAACAACTACAAAGAGCGGCTCGAACATAGGAGATATGGTCACGGGCGCGGTGCGCCTAGCACTCGACGTTACCGAGTCGCTATCCGATGGGGTTCCATTTCTTCCTGGTGCGGTGAAAGCGCTCAAATGTGTTGTGGATGCTTACGAGGTATGTCGTTTGCACTCGAGAGCTTGTTTGTGGTCCTCTGTAGAGCTCCGACGTCTGATCGATTCTGCACCGCACGCACACGTCGCGCGGCTACTACAGAAATACGCCTCCAATCGGGAATCCATGTCCATGCTACGAAATCACATCGATTCTCTGAACGCCATGGTCGAGTCTGCGATTCCGAAAGATAGGCCCTGTCCGCAAATACTGAAAGAACAACTGCGCATCTTTAGCGAGTGCGCGTGCATACTCATCCGAACTCAGACTAGGTACATTGACAAAGCGTACTTAGGAAAGTGCAAAGCGTTACAACCGCAGTGGAAAAACTCCAAGGCGACAAAAAGGACACGGCGACGAAGAAGCTCATGCGGGGGGCATCTCAGACCCTACGTGCGGAAAAGATAGCGGAGGAACTGGACGGCTATGTGAAGACTCTGACGTGGCATCTGGACAATCTCATGGTAAGTTGCGTTGGTCGCGCAAATCGATAAGGGCCGCGATACTGACCACAACCTCAGGTTGCCACGAGCTTGCTGGTACAAATTGCAGTTGATGTAAGACTATCATGTTTCGGAAGGGCCACTAGTTGATCACAGTGGGGGGCACATAGGACGTACATGTATCAGTTGTTGAAGTACACAGCAAGCTCGACGTTGTGGCCGACGAGATCCGTCGTGAAGGAGCCCACATCCGCGCCGAGATCAGTCATGACATCAAGGAAGAGGGGAAGCTCACCCGCGAAGCAATACAACAAACAATGTTTAGCTTGGGTAAGTTCCTCGACGTTCTATCTAGTCATTTTGCCAACACTATTAACGTGGCGTACTAGAAATCCATATCCGGTACGCCGCCGATGCCCGATTCGACACAAACGCAGGGCGCGAGGAATGTCTAGGAACGACACGCGCAGAGGTTCTGTCTGCCGTGTACCATTGGATCGTCCCTAAGAAAGCGTTCGCTATGGTAGAGGACTCTTCGCCCATGTTCACGATTCCGCGCAATCTCCATATCATATGGCTGAACGGGCTACCGGGGACGGGGAAATCTACACTCGCCCAGACCATCGCACAGTGGTGCGACCGTTTGGGCTGTCTTGGCGCAAGCTTCTTCTGTGCCCGATTTGGCGACCGCAACAACGTCCAGCTCATCTTTCCCACCATTGCCCTACACCTCGTACTTCACCCTGCCACATCACCGGTCTTCAAGACGGCAGTGCAGCAAGCTGTGAAGGCCAATCCGGACATTCATCTTTCCCTCCCCTCACGCCAGCTCGAGAAGCTCATAGTCGAGCCTCTCACTTCCTGCACCTCAATCGGTGGAGAGAGCTCCTTTCGACCAAACGTGATCGTCATTGACGCCCTCGATGAATGCAAGGACGATCAGCCCGTATCGACTATAGTCCATGCTCTGTCCCTTCATGCCGATGGCCTCGGGCCCCTCAGGTTTATCGTGACAAGTCGTCCAGAACCTCATATCACAACAGGATTCAGAGCAAAGACACTACTCGAACATACTTACGATTTCCAATTGTCTTCGATACCGCCAGGCGTTGCCCTTCGTGATATTACGATCTACTTGGAAGCAAAGTTCTCAGAGTTCCTGGAGCGCCACAAAGGCCAGTTCGATGACGATTGGCCGAGTAAAGAGAAACGGTGGCAGCTTCGCGGCATGTCCGGCGGCCTCTTCATCCACATCTCGACGGCTCTGAAGTTCATTCTCGGCGCGAGTGATCCGGAGGAACAACTCGATTTATTACTTGGGGATCCTTCCGTCTCGATATCCAGCGCTACTCAGACATCACCCGCTGCTCACTTGTACGGAGTCTACCTGCAAGTCATGAAGGTCATCGCTACTCCTGTGGAAGCTGCACGGATGAGGAAGGTGGTCGGATCAATTGTACTCCTCAAGGACCAACTTTCCCCAGCCGATTTGGCATCTCTTCTCGACGTGAAGAGCACGGTAGTACGACGGACGCTACACCCCCTGCAGTCGATCCTGGTAGTGCCAGATGTTGATCAAACGAGCGGAGTTATCCGAATCATTCACCCTTCCTTCCCCGATTTTCTAGTCGACGGATCCAAATGCACGCGCGCAGATATTCTAGTCGACCTGCACCTCCAACACAAGCTACTTTCAGAACGATGCTTGCAAATCATGAACGCGAATCTCAGCCGTAACCCATGCAATATAATGTCACCCTGGGTGGCAAACATCGAAATCGAGGACCTTTCCTCTCGTCTCGCGGCCGCGGTCCCGGTTCACCTTCAGTACGCCTGTAGACATTGGTCCAGCCACCTCTGTGAAGGGCACATCACCCAGGACATGATCGCTCTGATCTCCACGTTCACCCAGAAGCACCTACTGCACTGGCTCGAAGTCTCGAGCTTGATGGGGGAGATGGACCGTGCTGTTGATGCATTGGAAAATGCACAGATTGCTCTCCAGGTATGTGACGTCATAAACACACGTTCAGGATGAACGCTCATTAGCTCTTCGACTGGCTTTCAGAAATTGGGTGTCCCTCCGACGGACGTCATAGTGATGCTCAACGACTGCAAGCGTGTGGTGCATCTCTGCTATCCTGCAATCTCATCCTCCGCCGGACATGTCTACATATCCGCCCTTCTATCCTCCCCCTCGACTTCTGCCCTCCGCTCCGCATACTATGCAGTTCTTTCTGGCACACCCCGCATCCACATCGGCCAACTATCACGATGGAACGCGAACATTCTCACAATGGAGGGCCACACGGCCGCCGCATACTCCATCGCCTACTCCCCAGATGGCGAACGCATCGTCTCTGGCTCCGAGGACTGCACCGTCCGACTATGGAACCGTAGGACGGGGGCACAGCTCCATGTGCTGAAGGAGGAGAGCTGGGTCTGGAGTGTTGTGTTCTCGCCTGACAGGAAGGAGATCCTGTGCGGGACGGAGGAAGGGTTGGTATCGCTGTGGGACGCTCGGACGGGTGCAAGGATCCAGTCACAGAATGTCCACTGCAACCCCGTTCGCATGGTGGCCTACTCTTCCCAGGGAGACCTAGCGGCCTCAGGCTCTGAAGACAAGAACATTGTGCTATGGGCTACCGCGTCCGGAGACCTGGAGAAGATAAGGACTCTGGAGGGACATGGTGGCTGGATATACTCTGTCGCCTTCTCTCACGACGGGTCATTCCTGGTTTCTGGAAGCACTGACGAGTCTCCCTGTCGGATTTGGATGCTCAACGGCGACTCTCAGGCTTGCGCACTATTCCATGACGCCCCGGACCATGTTCTCAGGGTCTCTATATCTCCCGACGACAAGACGCTCGCTTGCGGATGCCGCAAAGAGCTCGTTCTGTGGTCCATCGACGATCCGTCCCATCCCCGTCGCCTCAAGACGCTCACCGTGGAGGGCAACGTTTGGGGGCTCGACTTCTCTCCTGACGACCGCACCCTCGCCGTCGGGGGCGATCTCGGTGACGGATCGTGGATCGGGCTGTGGGACGTTGTGACGGGGGAGTGGGTCGGGGAGCGCGAGGAGATTCGAGGCGAACGCATCTCTGGATTGCGATTTTCCCCCGACGGGTCGCAACTGGTCTCCGCCCACGACCGGGGAAGGGTGCGGTCGTGGGACGTGGGGGTGATGCGGACGAGTGCGGGCTCAGGCTCCGACGACAGTGGAGCGGGCGATGGGCGGTCTTCGTCGAGGGTATTGGCTGTTGCGTTTTCACCTCGGGACGGGGATCGGCTGGCGGTGGTGGTGGAAGACGGGACGGTGGAGCTCTGGGATGTCCCCTCAAGGCAGATAGTTCGCAAGATGGCGCACCCGCACCCCGGCACCCTCAATTCCGGCCTTGTGGCTCTGACATGGTCTTCGGACGGGACTCGGCTTGCGCTGTCTGGGCACACAGACCACTCCATCGTTGCATACGACACAACACGATGCTCATTCACCTCCATTCTCCGCGGGCATTCCAAGGACGTGCTCCCTGTCGTGTTCATTGTTAACTCACAAATCATTGTCTCTGGCTCGTTAGACGGCAGCATTCGGCTTTGGGACCCAATGGCCGGGCCCGAGAAGGTGCTCTTCGAAGGAAAAGAACCTATTTGGGTTGTTGAAGTCTCTCCGTGTGGAAGATATCTCCTATTTTCAAAGATGATCACCACATTCCATACTGGAGACCCTGACTACAAGGTAGCAACATCGCATCATACATGGACTTCCGAGAACGAGACGGGTTATTCCACGATGCACTTATGTGACCTCACATCAAACGCTATGACTATGGAGATGTACCACTACCATGCCATCGTCACCCTCTCGTTCTCGTCCGACGGCTCACGCGTCGTCGGATCAAGCGAGCGCGGCCAGATCTCCCTCTGGGACTTCTCCCCTTCACTTCAATCAGACCCGAATAGTCCGTTAGAAGACGCCGACGGGACTCCTGAACCGAGCAGGGCCCCTCTCCGTCTCCTTGCCGAACTCCACTCGGAAACATCTGGCATTTGGGTCGAGCGCATCCGGTTCTCCGCCGACGAGCGCGCTGTCGTCACCAATGCCTGCTTCGCACCGATCACGTCCGAGGAGCACTGGCCACTCGTCGCGCAGCACGGCGCAGTTCCACAGCCAGGCCCTGGATCCACCGACTCTCATGTACATACCGACTACTTCCTCTCTGATGGCTGGATTTGGTGCTGGGGTCGCGGGGAGGAACCTCGACGAGGGTGCTGGCTCCCGCCAGTGTATCGATACCAGCCCGGGGATGTTGAGTACACACGTGATCCTGGAGGATGGGATGCTAGGGAGAGATGGGTTGCATTCGCTACGAATGAAGGGCGGCTCGTCGTTGTGGACATGTCTGGCGGCTCAGAATAGATACTGCCTCAAACGTAATACGCCGTCGTAGTTTATCTTTCTACCGGTTATCATTCCTTCTTAACTGCCAGCAGTGCCTGTTCCTCGCTCGACATTGTATGCGGACCGCCATAATCAGACATACGTCATTACACGTACCTTTGCTGTTGCCAAACATACGCCCACCGTCTACAATAAATGTCTCGTTGGCTATGGTGTAGGGCAGGGTCACATTATGCTGCAGCATATATCCGCGATTACAATAATCCACAGTACCGTGCCTCGCACACAGTCCGCACAAGGGACTAGACCGATGCTAAATAGAATTTATAGTGGGCGGTATATATTACAGCGGGCTTTTCCGCGTCGGGGGGAAGACCGAGACATTCGATGGGCATACATTCAGGTGGGTCACGAACGAAGAATACTCATTGTTTACCGGTTGAGGGCTGGAAACATCACGGACTCGAGCGTAGTCGCAAGCGTGTCTCTGAAAGATCCGAGTTAGAGGGGCGCCACACAAACATCATTTCTTAACCAACCCGCACCACTTACCAAAGCGATAGGTTTTCGATTAACCTATACAGTACTCCACTGTGAGCGCACGAAGAATGGATAGGGGATACTTGTGCATTGGTTGATCTTGATATGAGGCCCAACCGCAAGGTGTAATTGCCGCAGAGAGCAGCAACTATGACCCTGGAGGGCATAATGCTGGAAACTACAGAATATGAGGACGTCGTCGGGACGAAGGGAGAAGCAAACAGTATTGGCTCAAGGTACGCAGGAAGGGCCGAAAGCACGGAGAGAGGGAGCAGCGACGAGCGGACGGCTTCTGCATAGGGGCAGCCACGCGGGCGTGAACCTATGGAGCAGCGGAGGGCGGACGCTGACTTGAGGACGCACGCCTGTGTGAAGCGAACCACGTCCGCGCGTGTGGGAGATCGTGACTCGAGAAGCAGCAGTGGAGCAGCGCATATACGCAGATGACGGGGGCTGGGTAGACTGACAGGCCGTGACCTCTGCTACCAGAGATGTCTGCTACGTGGAAGCAGCTCCGGCGGTGGGGAGCAGGGGAGAAAGCGGCTGGGCACGGCTGGGCCGATCGCGTCCCCGCCGGCTATCTCGAGAGCCGAGGAGGGGCCGGGGGATGGAAGTGCGGAGAGGGCGGTCGGAGCCCGAGGCCTACGTGGCGCGGAGGGGGGGAGCAGGACAGTGGCGGGAGGTATGAGCGCAGAGTGTGTTCGCATGAGACGGAGGGCGCGTGCAGCGTGCAATTGGAAGACGGAGCAGGAGATCGGACGGCGAGTCTTGAAGCTTGAGCGCCCCCCGACAGGTCACAGCACCCACCCGCGCGTACCCGTGCTCGCCTCCGACCGCCCTTCGCGTGGCGCAGAGCACCGTGTCCCACAGCAGGCTCTGCATCTGCGCGGAGGTCATATGCGCGCCGCGGCTCTGGTAGCACGTCTAGGATGTCTTCGGCTCCGCGTGGAGAATGCCCGGCGTCTATTCCGCCCGCGCGCTCGACTAGCGCCTCGGCGATACAACCAACGTGCGCGCCCCCCTCGCTGTATTCTGCCCCTGCACTCTACGTCGCTGACTTGCGCGCGCGATATCGACAGAGAATGCGAGCGCGCCGCACGTAGAAGATCCACCGGGCTAGCTCGTCACCCCTCCCGCACACCCCGCGCCTACGACCTCCTCCTGCGCGTCCAGGCCGTCGCTGGCGAACGGTCTCGCGCGCGCGTTTGTTGTGCGTTGGTGTATGTAGTCGTCCGCGCCGACATCTGGATCCACCGGGGGCGCCGTGCGCGCTCGGGCGCGGAGACGGGGAACAGGGCGGCCGTCGGGCGGCATGGCGCGCTCGCGCTCGCGCCCGCGGTCGCCGGCGTAGCTATCGCTTTTGGGGCGGCGCTCCTCGTGTGAGGCGTCACGCCGCCGGTTGAACTGCAAGCCCGACGGAGGAATCAGCCACCCTCCAGTCGCGCGTAGCGAGGATAAGGACGCACCTCGAGACGCGACCAGTAGAGGGTCTTGAAGTAACACATCGACGATAACGCGACGTCGTTACAGTACAGCTTCTACATCCACATGCAGCGCAGCGCGCGCATGCGCGCGTCAGCGCACTCTCGCACGCTACCCACTCGGCACACAGAAGAGAGCCGCGGCACTCACAGGTCGATCGCGCGGCGGCCGCTGCGGATGGTGGGGAGGTTGCACTTGAGGTGGCCGACGTAGACGGGATCGAAGCAAACGATCATGAGAAGGGGCACGTCCGCCTTGGAGACGCAGCTGCCGACGAGGGACTCCTTGCCGACGAGTATCTGCTCAAGCCGGTCGAGGGACGCGAAGAGTGGCATGACGGTGGCCTCGCACGCCTGCTGCGACGTGGCGAACCCGGCCTTGTGCACCCCGTCTGTGCGGCGCGAGGCGCAGAGGATCGGCCGCGCGCTGGAGAACGGGGACGCATTGGCCCTCATACTTGCAGCGCGCCTTGAATTAGAGGTCTGACATGCTGCGCGGAAGCGTCCGCGTCCTCATCGGGGGAGTGGCCGGCAGTCGCAAGCGGCCAGCCGCCCTTGCCCGTGTGTGGGGACACGACGGTCGCTCCTTGGCCGCCTTCGGTGTTGGGGCCGTTCTGTGGAGTGGGCGGGTGCACGGGCAGGCGCGCCGAGGAGGTCCTCAGGGCCCTTGAGCCTGCGGATGATCAGGGTGCGCGTCACCCGCGCGGGAAGAAGCACGCGGAGGAGATAGAGGTGGTACCGCCCTGTTGGCGGGAGAGCGTTGGGGCTGGGTGTATGCGCATATATGCATGCGGCGCACCTTTCTCTGGAGCCAGCTGCCCGTCCTGGTCAATGGAATTCCTGAAGGACGACGGCTTGCGGTTGATGCAGCCGTCTTGCTTGGAGATGCTCTTGCTGGACTGGGAAGCATCGCGTTGGCTCATAGCGCAGGCCGACGAAGGTGTCGGCTTCTGTGACGAGTGAACGGACGGGGCAGGCGGAAGGTGGCGGCCCGGAGAACGCCTAGGCTTCTTGACCTCAAAGGAGCTGATAACAGGTGGAAGGGACGCAGGCAGGTCATGAGGCGGGCGATTGGGTTGGATAGGGCGCACTGCAAGGCTTCCCATGGCGCGCGCATGTCCCTTGCTCAGCGGACGCGTCAGCCTAGACCCCCGTGGCCCGATCGCATCTTTCTCTGGCACCCTCGTCGTCCTTCGCCGCCTCCGATGGCAAACGCCACAGGTAAGCCGCAAGCCACACCAGGGGCTGCAAATCGCGAGCGTGAGCATGGCTGAGTGGGATGGGGCCGCACGGGGAGAGAGAGACCCCGCAACGCCCACCACGTCTATCCCAACGGAGGTCTTCCTTTGAGCGCCTAGATGTTCCCCGATCTATTCGGACTCCAGCTGGCTCGCTCAGGACCTCAGTGGCTCTGGCGTATCTCTGCTTTCTATGCCCATATTCACTCGTCGTCCCACGCGTCTCCCACTTAGCGACACAGGTAACAGAAGGTACTGAAGCAATCGCATGCACTCAGAGAGAGCGTGAGCTTGCCACGACTGTGCACGTGGTACGTAACCCTAACCCGGAATTTCCCACCCTTACACCTTCCCTCCACCCAGTGAGCGACAACCTGAAGTTACTCTCGGCCTTCCCTCCACACCGCCCACACAGCTATGCAGCATCTACCAGTTGCACTCAATTTGTTATCTAGCGCGACAAAGGTCCACAAGAAGCACTATTGGCGACGATATTGTTCAGGTCCGATGACCCCAGGTTGCGTGCTCACCTACGCTTATTCTGCGACCGGCTGACTGACTGAATGCTTATAGCAGCTCAGAAAGGGCACTGAGCAGGCCCTTCCGCCCGCCGCGGCTTTCACAGAAGCAGATGACAAACGGTGTGTACATAGAGGCGTCGTTCACGAAGAGAACGACATGGCTTGTCTCCAAACACCCTCATCTACCCACTTGAGCCCCGCCAAGTCCCTCAAGCCTCTCGATCCACGATGTCCATCCCCGCCATGGACAGCGCTACCGCTACGCTCTTCCACTTCTATCCCCCCGCGGACTGCGCCAAGCCATACATCTGGATCAACGCCAACCCTTCGCGCCCCTAGCGCAACTGGAACCGTTGCGCACGCCGCCTAGATCGAGAACCTCCCCGGGAAGGAGGATAGTGCCTCGCTCTCAGCACTTCCGCCACGCCGCGGGGCACACCGCATTTGACGACGACGCGGAGATCAGAGGAAGTCCTATCCCGAGAGCATCGCGCTCGTGAAGGAGCTCACGGGCGCGTTGCGCGTCGTGCCCTTCAACCACAGTAAGTCCTCCCCCTGCGCGCCCCGTCTTCCGTCCCCCATCCCACGCCCCGAGTCCTTGCTCACTCGGCTTCATCCCCCTCCCGTGCCCTTCTCTATCCGCGAGCGCAGCGATCCGTCGCCGGTGCCCGGGTGAGCTCGACGACACGCCCCAGAAGCACCAGCCGGCCCCCCATGCACACATCGACCAAACGCCCGATTGCGCCGCGGCGCGCGCGCGTCGGCACCTCCCCGCCGCGCACGTCCCCGCGCTGCTCGCCCACCGCTTCCAGATCATCAACCTCTGGCGGTCGATCGGGCGCGCGGCGGGGACTGGCCGCTCGCGCTGTGCGACGGGCGCAGCGTCGATGCCGCGCGCGACCGAGTGCCCACGACGTTGCGGTACCCGGACCGCGAGGGCGAGACGTTCAGCGTGTGGTTCAGCGCGGGGCACAGGTGGAAGTATCTACGGGGGGTGGAGCCGGAGGTGTGAATCAAGAGGCAGGATGGCCGCATGGCGAGACTGACTTGCACGGGTTTGGTTTAGTTACGATCTGAGGGACGACGGGGAGACAGGGGTATTCACTTCTCACCGCATTTGAGGACCCGTCGATGCGCGAGGGTCCACATCTGCGCGACTTGATCGAGCTCAGGCTCTTGGCTCTCTACGATTGAGACAACATCGACGACTTTGGCTCGAGCATTATACAATTGTTACTCAAGCGAATAAACACGATTAGACTGGCTACCATACGATGCTTCGTAATGTCAATGTTCCAGCCACCTTCTCGCGCATAAGGGGCATGGTGGGTTGTGTAGGCACTAGCCTACCTTTGACATATGTATGCGCTAGCCAGTGAAACGACCCTACATTTACCGACTTCGAATGTACATTGCTGGGCGGTGAGGCCACGAGTGTACAGCTTCAACTTGGGGATGACGTCACAGTTGAAGCACGTGATGAAATTGTTCATGTTTTCGTTCGAACGGCGTACGACCGTCTCGATTCTCAACCAATTGCAACCTCACCCGAAATAAAACAACGGCGCGTCATTGAAACACAAGTCTCACAATACTGTATGTGGTACTGTCACTGTCTTGAACACTCAAACGAACATCTACATGGAATGCTGACGCGTTGGCGCAGCCGGGGCCCAGCCACCGGGGAGCGCGTAGCGCATTTAGAGGCTTGTTTGCGCGATGTCTAAGTCACTGGCAGCGTCGTGAGGGGCGGACAAAGTAAGGTCATGAGTAGGACATCGAGGATGCACGTGAGTTCTCGAGCTCTCTCCCGTTAAACCTTCTGCTGATCAGTCACCTGCTGCTCATTCAATTTAGGATTGTGTGCCCCGTCCTAGCACTGTGAATCGTGAGGTTCTGTACACGATGGTAGATTTGTCTTCACCACTCGTCATGAAGGTGACTCTCTCTGGGAAAACATAGTTGACTAGGTGTGCACTCGGGATCTTACCGCTCTCAGTCCCATCTTGTGAATCAGAATCATGTCTGTAATGCTTTAATTGCCACATGCGCGCCTGCCCCGAGGCTTTCGCTAATTCTCACGTCCGCCAGATATGTCATCTAGATCGCGGTGATAGCCACCACGTGTTTTCAATGGTGTAGGCAAATCGTGTAAAGTGCCGCAAGTCTCCCCTTGACGTGTTAGTGCGTTCAATCCTCCTCCTGCTCACCAGCTACCATTCTTACCTTCTCTTCACCGCGCCGCAGCGCCGCTGCGACATCACGATGCGCAAGATCCGCGCAAAGTGGGACAAGCTCAGAGGGCGCACGCCCACCCCAGAGCCTCAGCCCCAGGAACAAGTACATCGATCTGCGTCGGTGCCGCCGCCTACCACAGAGACAGACCCCATCCCATCGCGAACTGTTTCTCAACAGGCCCGTGAACATACATTGTCATACCCCATACGAAATTCCATACACACCCCACAAGCTCCCGCAGGGTTTTCTTCATCGACCGCGGAAACGCACAGTGCACCCCCCACCAGAGTCCCTTCCTCTAAGACGGGCCGTAATCCTGAGGCGGCAGCTACAGGAGACATCTCAGCTACCGCGGATGTCAAGCCTGCTCAACAAGGAGACGGGTTTGAAATTCATCCGCAGACAACTACAAAGGGCGGCTCGAACGTAGGAGATATGGTCACGGGTGCGGCGCGCCTAGCACTCGACGTTACCGAGTCGCTATCCGATGGAGTTCCATTTCTTCCTGGTGTGGTGAAAGCACTTAAGACCGTCTTGGAGGTTTACGAGGTATGTCATTTGCATTCGATAGCTTGCTCGTGGCTCTCCGTAGAGCTCCGACATCTGATCGATTCTACACCGCATGCACAAATCGCGCGGGTATCACAGAAATATGCTTCCAATCGGGAGTCTATGGATATGCTACAAAAACAGATCGAGTCTATGAACACCATGATCGAATCAGTTCGTCCAAAAGGCCGGCCCTGTCCGCCGAAGCTGGAGGAGCAACTGTGCATCTTCAGCAAGTACGTGTGCATATTGAGAGAATCTCCAGTCGCTTCATCGCATTGACATGCGAGTATAGGAACGTGGAGCGCGTCACAGTCGCGGTAAGAAAACTTAAAGGAGAGAAGGAGGACCCAACGACCAAGAAGATTGCACAAAAGACATCGCAAGCATTACGCAGAGACAAAATTGCAGAGGAACTCGATGGCTACGTCAAGAATTTGTCATGGTATCTGGAAAGTCTTACGGTATGTGTTGGCAGTCGTATAAACTGTTTAGGAACATCATACTGACAATAACCCAAGGCTTCTATGAGTTTGTTGGTATATATTGCAGTGGATGTGAGTTGTGAATTCCTCGTAAATTCCATGTGGTGACCAATGCGAGATCTTGGTAGGCTATGCAAACCTCCGTTCACGGGCAGTTCATACAAGTAAATGCCAAACTCGATGGACTCACCAACGAGATTCGCGAGGAAGGCGCGGAAATTCGCACCGAGATCGTCACGGATGGAGAGCGAACTCGCGAGGCTCTTCGACAGACACTGACCAGCTCGGGTAAGCTCACCGGTCATCCGCCTTTCCGTATTCTCATCTCCCCGACACCGACATCGTGTACCAGAAATACCCGGCCTCCGATACGCTTTCGACGCCCGATTTGATGCGAATGTAGGGCGCGAGGGTTGTTTAGGAGCGACGCGTGCAGGGGTTTTGTCCGCCGTGTACAACTGGGCTATCGCTGAAGAGTCGCTCACTGCCGCTGAGAGGTCTTCACCTATGTTCAAAATCCGGCCGGAGATTCTCCTCTTATGGCTCAGCGGGCAGGCAGGGATGGGGAAATCTGCGCTCGCACAAACAATTGCGCACCGGTGCGACCGTGCACGCCGCCTCGGAGCAAGCTTCTTCTGTGCCCGATTTGGCGACCGCAATAACATCCAACTCGTCTTTCCCACCATTGCCCTCCAACTCGCACTTCACCCTGACACTCCGTCCTCGTTCAAGACGGCGGTCCAGGAAGCCGTGAAGGCCAACCCAGACATCCAGCGCTCCCTTCCGTCATACCAGCTCGAGAAGCTGATTGTAGAGCCTCTCCGCTCCTGCGTCTCAACAGCTAGTGTAGAACCCCTTCGGCCAAACGTGGTTGTCATCGACGCCCTTGATGAATGCAAAGACGATCAACCTGTGTCGACCATTATCAACGCGCTCGCTCTCCATGTCGACAGCCTCGGTCCTCTCAAGTTCGTCATTACAAGCCGCCCAGAAGCCCATATCATGACAGGGTTCAGAAAAGAAGCGCTTCTCAAACATGTCTACAACTTTCCCCTTAGCTCGATACCCCCGGAGGTCGCCCTTCGTGACGTCACTGTCTATGTCGAATCCAAGTTCTCCGAGTTTCGCTCTGAGCGTGTAGGGGAATTCAAAGAGGACTGGCCTAGCAAGGAGACACAACATGAGCTTCGGGATATGTCGGGCGGCCTATTCATCCACATCTCCACCGCTCTCAAATACATCTTTGGTGCGAGCGATCCAAAACAGCGGCTCAATGAATTGCTCGGGGATCCTTCTGTCTCCGTCTTCACCGCCACCGATAAATCGCCTGCAGCCCGACTGTACAGACTCTACCTCGAAGTCATGAAAGCCATCACTACTCCCCAGGGCGCCGCACGGGTGAGGACGGTTGTTGGCTCGATCGTGCTCCTCAAGGACCAGCTTTCACCGCAGGGCCTAGAGTGCCTGCTCGCTCTGGAGTACGGCACGGTGCGAGGCACGCTACGCCCGCTTCACTCGATTTTGGTAGTTCCAGACATCGAACAACCTAACGGGGTTATCCGCATCATCCATCCATCCTTCCCCGATTTTCTTGTCGACGGATCCAAGTGCACGCGCGCCGACATTCTCGTCGACATTAACCTGCAGCACACACTACTCTCAGAACGATGCTTGCAAATAATGAACGCGAATCTCTGCCGGAACCCGTGCAGCGTCGAGTCACCCTGGATTGCAAACATTGAAATCGAGGACCTTTCCTCCCGTATCGCGGCCGCGGTGCCGGGTCACGTTCAGTACGCATGTCGACATTGGTCCAGCCACCTCTGTGAAGGACGCATCACCCAGGACATAATCGCCCTGGTATCCGTGTTCGCTCGAGAACACCTTCTGCACTGGCTGGAAGTTTCGAGCTTGATGGGGGATATTGACGGTGCTATTGACGCTTTGGAAAATGCACAGATTGCTCTCCAGGTGTGTGACGTCATAGACACATGTTCAGGATGAACGCTCATTCGCCCTTCTACTGGCTTTCAGAATCCGGGTGCCCCTCAGACGGACGTAATAGCGATGCTCAACGACTGCAAGCGTGTGGTGCATCTCTGCTATCCCGCAATCTCATCCTCCGCAGGCCATGTCTACATATCTGCCCTTCCGTCCTCTCCCTCCACCTCCATCCTCCGCTCCACATACTCTGCAGATCTTGCCGGCACACCCCGAATCGACATAGGTCAACTGTCGCGATGGAACGCGAACATTCTCACAATGGAGGGGCACACGGCCGCCGCCAGCTCCGTCGCATACTCCCCGGATGGCGAGCACATCGTCTCTGGCTCCGAGGACTGCACCATCCGACTATGGAACCGTCGGACGGGGGCACAGCTCCATGTGCTGAAGGAGGAGAGCCAGGTCTGGAGTGGAACGTTCTCGCCAGACGGGAAGGAGATCCTGTGTGGGACGGATGAAGGTGTGGTATCCCTGTTAGACGCTCGGACTGGCGAAAGGATCCAGTCACAGAAGGTCCATTCCAAGCGCGTTCGCATGGTGGCCTACTCTTCCCAGGGAGACCTAGCGACCTCAGGCTCTGCAGACAAGAACATTATGCTATGGGCTACCGCGTCGGGAGAACTGGAGAAGATAAGGACTCTGGAGGGACATGGTGGCTGGATATACTCTGTCGCCTTCTCTCACGACGAGTCATTCCTGGTTTCTGGAAGCACCGACGAGTCTCCCTGCCGGATTTGGATGATCAACGGCGACTCTCAGGCTTGCGCACTACTGCATGACGCCCAGGACCATGTTAGCAGGGTCTCTATATCTCCCGACGATAAGACGCTCGCATGCGGATGCCTGAACGAGCTCGTTCTGTGGTCCATCGAAGATCCATTCCATCCCAGTCGCCTCAAGACACTGCCTGTGGAAGGCGACGTTTTAGGGCTCGATTTCTCTCCTGACGGCCGCACCCTCGCCGTCGGGTGCTGGCTCGGTGAGGGATCGTGGATCGGGCTGTGGGACGTTGGGACGGGGGAGTGGGTCGGGGAGCGCGAGGAGATAGGAGGAGAAGGCATCTGGGGATTGCGGTTTTCCCCCGACGGGTCGCAACTCGTCTCCGCCCACGGTCGGGGAACGGTGCGGTCGTGGGACGTGGGGGTGATGCGAACGAGTGCGGGCTCAGGGTCCGATGACAGTGGAGCGGGCGATGGGCGGTCTTCGTCGAGGGTATTGGCTGTTGCGTTTTCACCTCGGGACGGGGATCGGCTTGGGGTGGTGGTGGAAGACGGGACGGTGGAGCTCTGGGACGTCCCCTCGAGGAAGATAGTCAGCAAGATGGTCCACCCGCACCCCGACACCCTTAATCCCGGCTGTGTGGCTCTGACATGGTCTCCGGATGGGACACGGCTTGCGCTGTCTGGGCATACAGACCACTCCATCATTGCATACGAGACGGAGAAGGCCTCATCAACCTCCATCCTCCGCGGGCATTCCGAGGACGTGCTCCCCGCTGTATTCACCTCGGATTCCAAGAACGTCATCACCGGCTCTTATGACGGAAGCATCCGACTCTACATTGCCGTGTCCGAATCTGAAGAAGTTCTTTTCGATCGTCCAGCGTGCGGTATTTGGGCGATCGGAGTTTCGCCATGTGGGGGTTACCTCCTCTTCTCCACAATCGAGCCTGGACAATCCCGAACTCCTAACCCTGACGCTCAAGAAGTGAAATCAGACCATCCACTGATGAACTTATCTTTCGAAGGCCATTCGACGATACACCTCCATTGTTGGAACAAGCAGGCGAATCGTCGAGCGCAGTCGTTCCGGGGTAGTAGGGAGCCCGCGTCGCAAACGCGCGGCGAACTCAATAGCACACACAGCAGACTAAATACACAACCGTTATCGCGCCGGCGAGCGCGACGGCTTGGACATCGCCGCCGCGCCGACGCCACCAACCCGTATCGCGCCCTCCGCACCCGTCTCCCGCCGCCTCAACTTTGTAGCCCAGTCCCGAAAATCCGACATCCATGACCTCACCTCAAACACAACGACGATGGAGATGAACCACCACCATGCCATCGTCGCCCTCTCCTTCTCGTCCGATGGCTCACGCGTGGTCGGATCAAGCGAGCGCGGCCAGATCTCCCTCTGGGACATCTCCCCTTCCCTTCAATCCGACCCGGGCACTGCACGGGAAGGCGCAGATGGAGCTCCTGAGCCGAGCAGGGGCGCTCTCCACTTCCTTGCCGAACTCCACCCAGAAACATCCGGCATTTGGGTCGAGCGCATCCGGTTCTCCGCTGATGAGCGCGCTGTCATCACCAATGCCTGCTTCGCACCGATCACGTCCGAGGCGCACTGGCCACTCGTCGCGCAGCACGGCGCTGGTCCACAACGAGGTCCTGGGTCCACCGACTCTCATTCGCTCCCTAACTACTTCCTCACCGACGGCTGGATTTGGTGCCGGGGTTGCGGGGAGGAACCTCGACGAGGGTGCTGGCTCCCGCCTGTGTATCGATACCTGCCCGCAGAGGTTGAGTACAACCGTCGTCCCGGAGGGTGGGATTATCAAGGGAAATGGGTCACATTCGCTACGAATCAAGGGCGATTTGTCGTTGTTGACATGTCTGGCGGTCCCGAACAGAGATGATCTCGAGCTTAGTACGTCGCTGTAGCTAAGTTCTCTACGGTCGTCATTCCTCGTGAGCTATGATCAGGGATGGTTATTCCTCGGCTTTGTATGCGGACCACCACACTCACGCGTACATTATCCCAGGTAACTTTGCCGTCGCTAAACATACTCTCGGACTTTACGATAGAGGTCTTGTTGGCTAAGGCGTAGCGTAGTGTCTGTCTGTGCCACCGCATATATCCGCAATCATACTAATCGACAATACCGTGCGTCGCTCATAGCGGAGCACAAGGGACTAGACCGATGCCGGATAGAATTTATAGTAGACGGTATATATTACAGTGAGTGTCTTAGCGTCAGAAGGCTGACCGAGGCATTCAATGGGCGCATATCCAGGTGGGGCACGAACGAGGAACACTCCTCATATAACGGGTAGGAGCTAGGAGCATCACGTCGTCAAGCACACTCGGAGGGGTGTCTCTGAGAGATCCGAGTGAGAGTGGCACTACGAAAGCATCATTTTAAATCAACTCGCACCACTTACCAAAGCGATAAGTTGTCGAGTGACCTATACAGTAAGGGCATGAGGAATGGACGGGGGATAGCTATGCGTTGGTTGATCAAGTTACTATCAGGCACAACCGTAACGTGCAATGGCTGCAGACTACGGCAAATATGACCCCAGAGAGGGCATAATGCCAGAAACGACGTGATATGAGCTGCTGCCGTCGGGACGAAGGGAGAAGCAAACAGTATTGGCTCGAGGTGGACTGGAAGGGCCGAAAGCACCGAGAGGGGGAGTGACGGCGGTGGGCGGCCGGCTTCTGTATAGGGGCAGTCAGGGAACGTGAACCTATGGAGCAGCAGAGGGCGGACGGTGACTTGCGGATGCACGCGTGTATGAAGCGAGCTACGTCCGGGGGTGCGGGAGATCGCGACCCGAGAAGCAGCAGTGCAGAAGCGCATATAGGCAGGTGACGGGGGCCTGGGCAGACAGACGGGCCGTGACTGCTGCGACCGGGGACGTCTACTGCGAGGACGCAGCTCCGGCGGTGGAGAGCCCTAGGGGAGAAGGCGGACGGGTACGGCAGGGCCGATTGCGCCCCAAGCCGAAGAGAGCTGCGGAGAGGCCGTGGGAGGAAAGCGCCGAGAGGGCGGTGGGAGCCTGAGGCATACACGGCGCGGAGGAGGGGAGCAGGACAGTGGGGGGTAGGCATGACGGCAGGGCGTTTTCGCATGAGACAGAGGGGGCTTGGAAGACGAAGCAGGAGATCTAGATCGGATGGCAAGTCGAGGAGCCTGAAGGGGCGCGAAGCTGCGGCTGGTGGGCGGCTGCAGAGGCGCGCGGGGTGCCTGGAACCCGGATCATCCGGATAGATGTCGCCTCGGCGTCTGTGAGATCGTCGGGATCCGGCGTTGCCGTCAACCCAGGTCGGACTCGGTCAACGTCTCCCTGTGCTCGCTTCCTTCTTCGCTTGCTCCGCCAATGGACCTCAGCTCTCCTTCAGGCCCTGCCTCTCTATCTCGGGCGGGTATGAAGTGCTCTGTCACCTAGCGTCGCCGCCGTAATCTCGAAGCGCTCTCCTTGCACCGTACGTCCGTCGTCGAATGCTCGCCCAATCCTCTATTTGACTTCGCGCCCCTCTCAGCTACAACGTCTTCTGAGGGCCATACGTGTCTTCAAGTTGTAGACCCATCACCCATGTCAGCTGCAAGATGTCATCCTCTAGCCAACATCTAGTCTCGGCTTCTCACAGTGTCTCCTGGTGCCGCACAATCACTTCACGCTACAAGCACGGCTCAATGCTGCCATCTTCCCTTAGGAACGCCCCTCCACACAGCCGTGTTCCTGGTCTATATATTTTGCAGTGAATCAACTTTCGGCGCCATTTGCCCAACATGTGCCCAATACATCCCCAAAGTGGCGTCACAACAAGCACATGCCCCACGCTCCTCCCCATCCTAGTATTCTGCATCTCCTCTCATCAATCCGGATGCCCCCGTCATCATTCGACGTTGCTCTCACTTTCTCGATGGGTCTCACAAAAGTCACATTCAAGCTTTGGTAGTGATTTTTTGTCGATGCCTCGACCTCGCACTCTACGGGTCCGTCTACGTCATCCCGCCTCCGCCCGCGACGATAGCACCCTGCGACCGGCGCCAGAGCGAGTTCGGCGGCACCCCGCAGAAGCGGCAGCGCGTACGTCGGCCAGATGCCCTCGTCTACTACTACGCGCGTGCAGCCCTACAATCCCACGGCGGACGCGCTCCAGCTGTTCGCGAGTCTCCCACACACTACACGACGTTAATGTCCGGTGGCCGATCGTGCGCGCTGCGCGAGTACTCGCCGCTCGTGTCGCGTGAGGAGCCCAGCGTCGATGCCGTGCACGTCGTGTCGAGCACGGTGCACCCAGACAGCAAGGAGAAGACTTCCAGCGTGCGGGAGCGGTTGCGGGAGGCGAAGGTGACGGAAGGGGCCGGATGCGCGGTGGTGTAATGGGGAGCTAGTGGTGCGTGGCGGCGGGAGCGACCAGAACTCGATGCGCCAGAACGTCTACGGTACGTCGCGCCGCCTCCCCAGAGCGAAGCAGCGCCTCCTCCTCATCGTCTGATACCCCCCACCCGTAGTGACCTCAATCGAGGACTGGTGCATCTTCGGGCTCCCGAAGCCCGGCGCGGACTCAGGGATCGGGCGCACGGAGCGCATAGAGGTCGCGCGGTGCACGCAACCCGGGTACCGCGCGCGCGTCGTCCCAGATGGTGTGATCCCGGGCGCGCATTTTGTGCAGACGCCCGACTACGTGCAGGTGACGGGCGTCGTGGATCCCACGGAAATGAACATACCAAGAGCGGCGAGAGCGGCGAGCTCGACCCGCACGGCGCGCGCAGAAACAGTGAGAGCTGCGTGCGCTCCCTGCGCCGTTTGGCCAGGGGGCGCGTCTCCGCGTGCTCCTTGAACTCGACACTATTCTCCCACCCGCAGGCAACGCGATCGACGGGCGAGTCTTCTCGAGCGCGCGAGGCGAGCTCCAGCAGACACGGTGAGCACCCCTCACAGTACCCACCCGTGTCCGCGCGTGCTCACCTCAGACCACCCCTCGCGTTGTGCAGAACTTCGTGGCGTGCGACAGGTTTTGCATCCGCGCGTGCGAGTATGGCCCATGCGCGCCGCGGTTCTGTCAGGACGTCTACGTCCTCGGCTGCGCGCGGGAAATGCCCGGCAGTGCCGCAGGCGCGCGTTTAACTAGCGCCCGCGCGACGCCCGCGAGG
>FTLJ01000292.1:0-94904 GCA_900155495.1 Porogramme epimiltina
GCGGGAGCGGGAGATGGAAGAAGGAGGGTTGGGGTGCCCGGCGGCGGGGCGGGCGGGCGGGAACCCCGAATGCGTGCCTCCTCCGCGGTTCGCGAGGGACGGGTCAGAACGTGAGGGGGCTCACCTGAGGGTCATCGTGCGCTTCTGAACGGCTGGGGTGACGACGGAAATGACCAGGCCCGTGCGTCAGCACGAAATCGCGTCTGCGGACGTCTGATGACAGTATGAGAACGTACAAGCAAAGTCTAGGGTGAGGCCGTAGGGCGTGCCCAGCTCGTCGTTGCGCGCGTAGCGCTTGCCAATAGACGTATTTGAGTCGTCCACGCGCGAGAAGACGCCAGCCTTGCGCAGCTTCGTGGCTGTTGGACACAAGTGGGGTGAGCATCGGACTCCGCGAGAGACGCCGGCGGGGTGTCGCGTGATTCCCGGACGATTAACAACGGCAGCGGCGGCGCTGGCACTCACAGACTTCACGGATGAGCGGATCGAACTCGGGCTTCGCGCTGAGCGGAACGATGAGAACCTTGGTCGGGGCGACGACGGCCGGCAGAGACAGGACCTGCAAGCCAATTAAAATCGACGGGGGTCAGGACATCGCGGAGGAGCAGCCGGGACGGGACACAGCGGAAGACGCACCCCGCGCTCGACGTCCTGCTCTCGGCTCCAGAAGCTGTGCTCGAGCAGCGCGTACAGAATGCGGCCGAGACCAAACGACGGCTCAATGACGTTCGGTGTAAACTCGCGGACTGAATGTGTGCCAGTCAGATGACACTGCACCCCGTCCGATATGCGAGAGCGCGGCTTACTCGATTGCTTGAACGTTTTCTTCTCGATGGTCAGAAGGTCGGGCGTGAGCTTGAATTCCTTGCCGTCGGACGTGGTGACGGTGGTCGCCCTGCGGAATGCGGGCGGTCCTGTGAGCAGGCACGAAGGGCGACTATACAGTCCCGTGCGTGAATGTGAAACGGGTGCCTCACCCTTGTGCGAGCTCGCCCTGCATCTTCGCGAGCGCTGCCTCGTCCATCCCACCGATGAGGGCCTGGATCGCTGCGTTGTCCTTGCCGAACGTCTTGCCAAAGCTCTTCTTGTTAAACTCCGGGGTGAGCTTCTCGGTGACGATCGGCTCCTTGAGCGCCTGGCGTACAACCAGGGGGTGCCCCGTCTTTGCCATGTGCACGGTCAGGTCGTAAGCCGCGCGGTCGGCGCAGCCGACACACTCCGTCCAGCCGTAAGAGTTCTGGATCTCGGCGTCCCAGCAGTCGGTGGCGTAGTGCGCCATTTCGTTCGCCATGTGCTGCCGGAAGCGCAGGCGCGTGGGGTTAATACCAATCTTGGTTAGGAACTGGTGGATACGGGCCAGGAAGTACCCCAGCGTCTCGTTCGCGACGACACCCTTGTCGACGGCGTCCCCGATCTTCATGCGTGTCAGCTGCGTACTCCCGGAGGACTGCGTGTCGCGGTCCAGGAGGTCTAGCTCCACGTCCCGCACGTCGGCGAAACGCTCGTGCTTCTTGTCGTCCGGGTCGACGTAGTGCTCGATCTCGGCCATGGTGAATTCCCGTACGCGAAGCAACCCCGCACGCGGCGAGATCTCGTTCCGGAACGAGCGACCAATCTGCGCGGACGCGAACGGTATCCGCCCGTTGTTGAACTCCAGAAGCCGGGAGAAGTTGAGGAAGTGACCCTGGGCCGTCTCCGGCCGAAGGAAACCAGGGTGCTGGCCGGTGGGGCCAATGCTACTGGCGAACATCAGGTTGAACTGGACAGGCTCTGACACTTCATTGCCGGAGTCAGGATTCCTGATGTCGTATTTTCTGCAGAGACCACCGAGCTCTGGGCCGGAGTAGTTGTCCAGCTGGTTGACGCGGGGCGTATGAGCTCTCATCCCATTCGACCATCTCACCATGCTTACCTGCGCAAGAATGGACTCGTACTCGGCGACGACCTCATCTGTGAGTTTGACGGGCGCAGCCTTAGCCTTGTCCTTCTTTTTCTTCTTCTTGTCATCCTCCTTTACAGGCTCAGCAGCAAGACCCCGCGCCTCCTTGTCGCCCGCCAACCGCGCCTCCAAGACGTTCTTGACGAGGTGGTCCGCACGCAAAACCTCTCCATTCTTGACGTCCTTCACCATCCAGTCGGCGAACCGCGCAACGTGGCCAGAAGTCTCGAATACGGGTGCTGGCGTCATGATGGTAGTGTCGACCTCAAGCATGTGCTCCTCGACGATGAAGTGTTTCCGCCATTCGGCGATGATGTTGCTCTGAAGGGAAGAGCCAGGAGGGCCATAGTCGTAGAGACCAGCGACCCCTAGCAAGAGAAACTAGGTAAGCACGGAATGCGTCTCGGTGGAATGAAGGGACGACTGTAGCGTTCACAAAAGCCCCAAGAGCTGCATCCAGTAGAGACGTCAATACGGATGCAAGTGCCATCCGAAACATGACTACGACGTCCCTTTGGGCGATAATTCGGCCATTCCCTGTACGTCGGAACCACATCATAGCCTCCTCGGTATCCCAGCAGTGACCCCAGCAGAACGATGTGTTCGCAATCCGCCTCAACAGCAAGTACAGGGATATCTTGACGAAAAGAAAGATGTGTGATCAGGATACTCACCGCCATAGATCTCAAAGGCTGGAGCGTAGAAGAAGCGACGGTTGAGCAGCGCCTCAAACCGCGGCTTGTCGAAGGCGTGTGCGGTCTTGTTGACCTGGATGTTGGCCATGTCTAAATGCTTAGAACGGACCCAGATGCGATGCGCGGTAAAAGTACAAGGACGAGGACGAAGAAGACGAGCACCAGGCCGAAAAAGCATCTAGCTGCAGCTGCGAGTCAGTTCTCCAAATCGGTCCGGACGGGGGCAGATCAGGATAAACGCGACGCGTGACATACGCCTCACGTGACGATTCTTCCGCGATCCTTCGCGTCGCCGCCTCCCATCGCTTAATTACGGCTCGCTCGAGGTATTCGGGGGCTTTAACTGATAATTTTGTGAAGTGAAAGCAGTGTTGAATTGTTTTGAGGTATCTATATGTAATGAAGCAACATCAATAAGTGACCAATCAGTGCCTCCTGAGATCATTGTGGATGTTCAACACGCCCTTCACACGCGAATGCGTACTTATCGGGTTTGAGGGGACTTCTTCGTGGGACTCTCGGGGGATAGGACCACATACAAGTGCATTAGAGATGTAATCAACAATGCCGATAGGTCGCGCCCACCACCAGCTTCAGGGGTCCTGAAACTAAGCATGGCCGACGAATTCCGCCCCGAGAGATCTGATCAGCCAAGAGTTGCCCTGGACACCGCCAGTCATTCCAGGGTGTCCGGCCCAGCCCTTCTCAGCCAAGACACTCCGTCTTCGTACGTTCTCTATAACGACGCACGCTGTGTGCTCAGCCTCCTCATTTTTTCTCTCCACTTTCTTTGCATGTGCCTCTCTCTTTGAACATTTTCGTGCAATTCGTTCTCCCCCGGAAAAATGGACTCGACCTTCATGTACTCGATCGACCCCTTCTCGCCTGGACGCGGCGGCGGGGGTTTGCATAGATTCGTCAGTGCGGTCCTCGCTACCGCTCTCTTCCGTTGCTGGCCGCTACTCCTCTTCTACTCCGGTTGGGCGACGGCGGTGGCCGTCATCAGCCATTCCGTCAAGCCTCTGACGATCCAGCCTACGCTGCTGACCGTGTAAGTGTTTATTGTGTCTTTCGCATGACGGCACACGACCTGGACAATCTCGATCAGTGCCATTAGTATGAACCGAGTTACTGACCGTGCCTTTCCGCAGATTCGGTACAGTACTCGGTTTTATCGTTTCCTACCGGACAACAGCTAGTTTCGAGCGATACAATGAAGGCCGGAGGTTGTGGTCCCAGATCATCCTAGGGAGCCGGACGTTGGCGCGGACGGTCTGGTTTCATGTTCCAGGTGCGTTCCATATATGCTTGTGCGGGCGTAGTTCGGCTTACGAGCGTGCATGGCTCGGTAGAGGTGATGCCTCCTATAGCTGGAGACCCGTCGACGGTAGACCAACGAAAGGCCCGGGTGCTTATTGAGAAGAAGACGGTGATCAACCTTATCGAGGCGTTTGGCGTTGCCGTCAAACACTACCTTCGCGGGGAAGAGGGTGTGTACTATGTCGACCTCTACCACCTTGTCAAGTACCTTCCCGCGTATGCTCTGCCGGCCGGTCTCCCTTCCCTCGTCGATGTGACCTCGCTTGACGGTGCGTCCACTCGGTCACCGTTTCGTGCCCGAGGGGACAGCTCCGCCCCGCACCCGGATCCCGAAATGCTACAGAACGGCGTACCCAAATCACCATCCGCAACGTCCCCGACTTTCCCGCATAGCCCGCTTCCTCCTCCAGTCACCTCTCCTCACGGGCGCAAGGTCAGCGTGCAAGTGCCGCAGGCCCAGCGCTTCAACGTGCGCACGAAGACGTTCGACAAGAGCGAGAAGGGTGACAAGGGTTCGACGTACTCAGGTGTCACGGGCGTGGGCGTAAACGAAGACTTCCTTCTCCCTGCACGCAACCCTCCGAAGTACCACCTGCTTGACTTGTTCCCCTTCTCGTTGCTTGTGGGCTTCTTGACGAAACGTGGCAAGGAAGTGAAGGTATGTCATGACGCACTATGCGATCTCCTTCACACGTTCATCTCGGGTGCAGGGCAAGAAGGCAGCACGCATTCGTGCGAAGCTTCGGAGCCGTGTCGTCACGCACAATCTCCCGCTTGAGATCTCGCTCTATCTTGTACGTGATGCTCATCGCAAAATATATTACACAAATCTCACTGGTCGTTGCAGAGTTCATACATAGCGGCACTCCAGGAGCGGAACTCCGTCCCTCCGCCTACGGCCAGTGAGTGTGCCTCCGCCTCCCAGATGACATCAGCCTGAGCTGTGTTTAGCCAACTTGTTGAACGCACTGAACCAACTGGTTGATGCGTTGACTGGGTTGGAGCGTATCTTGACGACGCCTATTCCCTTCTCGTGCGTTTCCGCTCTATATGCGCGCAACCGTTTCCAATGATTCCCCCCCCCCCCCAGTTACCGGGTCCACTTGTGGAGCGTTGCGATTGTGTATAACTTGCTGCTGGTGAGTCTCATCTCCAAGTTCACACCTATATGAAGCTGAGCGTACATACAGCCTTTCCAAATCTGGGCTGCCCTGGGATGGCTTACCATTCCTGCAACTACCATTGCGGTACGTTTCCGTGTACTCCATAGATACACCAATTTACTGATGAGCCCGATAGAGCTTCATCTTCTTTGGCTTCTTGGTGGCGGGCGAGGAGATCGAGAGTACGTCCTCAATATCATCCGTGTTCTCATGACGTGAAACTGATCTCTTCCTGCTGCATAGATCCCTTCGGTAAGCAATCCATCTAGGTTCCATCAGTGAACACGAGGCAGAGGTACTAACATCGATCCTTTAATGAAGGCTATGATAAGAACGATCTGGTGCGTCACAGACGTGGTGGACTGTGGCACATCTACCGAGACCTGATGTTGTTATCCTTCACAGAACTTAGACCACTTCACGCACAACATTATCCGTGCGCCAATCTCTGCTTCTCGCTGCGCGTACCCCTCAATCTAACATAATTTCCCTCCCATAGGCAGCGAGCTCCGTGCGATCACGGCGTTGCCTGCTCCACACGTCGAGAACTGGGCCTTCTCCCAGTTCAATGATCAGATCTTCACTGCAGAGGAGCGTGTTACGCCCGACGAGTGGATGCAGCGCGGCTCCGACCGCATGCAGCTCGCACTCGCGACCCTGTGATTGCAGCGACGCTCGGAATCAAAAACACGCTGACTCCCCAGACCGGGGGAGAACGGACACACGGACCATCAGGACAATCCAACTCATGCATCATACTGCTCCCCTCACATCACACATATCTAGTATATTCGTGTTTTAGTCCCTTGCATATATACCTTCACGCCGCTCATGACGACTCATCATCAACGGATATAGACGCACTCACTGTGCACCAGTACATACTTATTCTCCACGGCTGCTAGGCATCACGGCTGTCATCTTATTCTCGTACATGCTCTCGGATATGTATTGGTGGTATCATCGCCCCTTCACGCCGCACGCATAATTTTATAGATTGGCTCCTATAAACCTTGATACGTGTCTCGTGTTTCTGTCTGATGATTTCTGACGCAAGTTAGCGTTAAGGAGTCAAGGTTGTGTAGATTCTGTAACTCCTCAGAGACGCGCGTGTCGCGACATGTGCTGTACGCTCATGTGACCGCGAAGTCATTCCGTAGACGCCTAATGAAGGTCATGTTCCATCCGTTCATTTCGCGTCTTGGCTCTCGCCAGCGACGTGCCATATCTCACCGTCCTTCGGAGGCATGGAAGGTACTTCAACTTTACTCTCCTGTCTATAGCTTGACTAAAGTACCTTTAGGGCTTCACAAACCTGACCATGTCGTCATTGACATACGTGGGTGGCTGGACTAGGAAGGAAGGTTGTGGTCCGGGTGCCGCAGCAACGCTCCCTTGACAGCATATACAAGTATAGGTCTACGTGTCTCTCACAGCTCTCTAGCTACGGTGTCTCGACACGTTGTGCCCAATGTCCCACTCCTGGTCATCGAACACGTTCAGACCTCTGACCACCCTTTGTTTGTGTGGTTTGCGGGTAGGTTCCGCTGCACAATCGGATGTCTTGCGATCCACTGATATAGCCATAGATTATCACTAGGTCTACACAGGTATGGTGTGAAAGACTCCGCACACCTCTTTTAAACGGCACACATGTGAGCACCCCCGACAGGGCTTGTGTCAAGTGAGTGGCCCACTCCGTTGTTCATCGCTCCGATAACTGATATGGGCCACAGTCACGTATAGGCCCGACTAGAATGTTTTGGCTCTTTGGCTACAGTGTAACGGAGCACCGCAGCCTGGTATTGTTCGTCCTTGGGGGTTTTATATACAATATGCGACACTTCACGACTCGTATTCTACGCTTAAAGCGGAGGGCACCCCTGAATTTATGCGAGTCATCCGCGGGGGTGATACGGGCTCTCCTTTGTCTCGAATATTCCACCCGCCTACCGTTGTGAGTGGTGTTAAGCAGGATATCCGGAATACAGGTACGCATACCATTGTCTTGATGATACTTCCGTGTTTGCTCACCCGAGCGTCACTTTCTTAGCTTTGTCTGTCGATTCGGCTGTTGCTCTCCGCTCTCCGCCCAGGGGCTAACCACTCCGTGTCTTTCCTATTCGTGCGACGGTCCGAGCACTTTGACGGAGACTGCGGAGCTTGAGGCTCAAGCGGTGTACATGCCAATCGGCGTCTGCAACCTGCCCTGCCACACGTGTTACCGTCATCGCCGGAAGCGCCCGTGGGATGCGCTTGACTCGGCGGTAGGCAGCCCACAACTTGACATATAACCCCACGCACGCCAGACACCGACACTCCCTTCTGACCCACTTTTCTCTTCTTCCATCATTTCTACCCACATATCCACCCTGTATTTATGACACAGTCTGTCACCGAGTCCTCTATATCCCCCGGCCCCTTGAGTCCCTTCTCCACATACTCGGTTGCTAGTGGGATCACATCCGATGGTAAGAGATATTGCCTCCAAGTCCAAATGATGTGTATTAATTGCGTCAATAACGCAGACGCGCCAGACCTGGGAGCCTTTGGTCCAGTTTTCAGGGCATTGACCAACCTACAACGAGGACAAGACGCTGACTTGCGCGGCGCCACGCCGACTTCCTCCTTTGCTTTATCCCACTCAGACGACTCTGATCCTCTCCAAGGACCTTCAACATGGACTGTTAGGCGAGTGCCCCGCGTCACATCCTCCCTTCCTGGAAGCCCCACACCTGCGCGGTCCTCCCTACCCCCTGAGACGGATGAGACGGCATCGGAGTATGACGATGGCACTGAGCTCGAAGTTCCCATCTATGATGTGGCCCCGATGGACAGTCAATCCGTGGACTACCCGACTGTAGACCGCCCCTCGCTCGGATACCTTGACCAGGCGTTGACGTATATCCAGGCTGAGCGGGAGAAGTTCGTCCTCCGTCGGGAACTGCGTGGGAATGGCTCGACAACGTCGGACAGCCCCTCTCAGTTCGTCCTCCCTCCTACTATGCGCAGGAAACGCAGGCGCAAGCGTCCCAAGCCGGTTCGCAGGACCGCACAGGATGATGATACCCGGGTCGAGACGGCGGTGGACGAGGGCGATGGCGTGGATGAGGGTAGTGCGGATAACGAAGACGGTGATACTTCCTCCTCGTCGTTTGATGCCTCGTCGTCGCCATCGCGCTTCAAGACCACCCCCTCCACCCCTGCTACGTTCCGGCGCGAGAAGCAGAAGCAGCGCGCCGCGGCGGAGCAGAACCCACGTCTACACCACAGTCGTTCAACTCCCAGTCTACAAGTTTCCACACACTCGTTCGACGTGCGCACTATCCAGCTGCGCACGCTCGCGCACAAGCTCCGGCTTCTCTTCTCGACGGAACGCGAAGCGCTGACGGAAGTGCTTGCGCGCGACTTCACCTCATCACTAGCTTATGCCGATCCACGCGGTCCCGTACCCCAATCTCAGGACACTCTCATACATGTTTTCATCGACCAGTGCGTCCTGCTTTTCTCCTGTGTCTATCTACTCCCTCTCACACTCATCTGCACCGTTGTCACCTCCGTAGCTCGAATATTCTTATCGGATTCATTAATTACGCTCGTCGACACCTGGCCCACGTCGTGAAGAAGACGAAGCAGGTGCACCTCTCACACGCCGCGCTCGTGCTCATCCTCGAGCGCGGCAGGCCGATCACAAGGCGAGTGCTCGTGGCGTCCTCGCCGCTCTACCAGCCCATGGACGGCATCCAGCAGCTCGGGTACGAGACTGGCATCTACGCACGCGTCCCCGACAATGGCGACGGCGCGGACCGGCAGCATGTTCCCGGCCACGCGCGCAACGGCAGCCGCGGGCAGAACAACGCGGAGGCTGGGCCGTCCCGCGCCCGGGGTGGCAAGCCCCGTGCGCCGACGCGCGGGCACGCGCACAAGACCTCCACGGGTGGGACCGGGACGTCGACGGAGTCAGACCAGAGCTCAGGACAGCAGAAGTTGCGGTTCCGGGAGCAGGGTGTGGACGAGCTGCTCCAGCTGAAGTTGCACCAAGCGATCGCGGACGTGGACGACGTGCCCGCGGGCGCGACGATCGTGCTCGCGACTGGAGACGGGAACGTGGGCCAGTTTAACGAAGACGGCTTCCTCGGCTGCGTCCGCACGGCACTCAAGAAGGGCTGGCGCGTCGAACTGTACGCGTGGGAGGGCGGTCTGAGCCGCGCGTGGTCGCGCGAGTTCGGGGCGGACGAGCGGTTCGTGATCCACATGCTGGATAAGTACGCGCAAGACCTGCTAGAGATGCCAGAGGTCGGCAGCGCTGCTCACTGAGGGCGGGCGTTATGCCTGAGCCTGCCGTCAGTGTGGAAAGAGAGGTAGTTGACGTCATTGATATTGTAAGAGATGAGTTTGTGAGGAACACTGTGTATGATTGACATGTATGTAGGGATGTTGTGGACCACACAACGCTCGTTAGTTCATGGATGACTGAAGATACTTGTTATTGTAGTTCATGCATGCTTGTAAGAATAGTCATACGCTCCTAAATTGGTAATGCGATGTGAATATGTACTTAGATCTAGTACATGTTTTGTGTTTCTCGTTTTGCAATACCAACGATCTCTGTCATACAGCCTAGACAGCCTAGGACGAAGCCTACCCACTCTACTGTGATCATACTTTTTCTGTCATATTAAAGAAGTATGTATTGGTATCAGTCATGGGCTATGTAGGATGTCTTCACATCCAGCTACAGACGAAACAAGGTCCGACATCATTCGAGCTCGCTCAGACACTCATTCGCCCCTAGTGCCCCGGTACCCCCTTTCCCATTCGATCCCACGGTGTGGCTCTGCTAGCGCTGCTAGAAGTTTCCTTAGCTCTCCGGCTCCACCCGTGAACGTATAGAACGACCGTGCAGGCTTACCCTTGACCTAGTAGTAGCAGTACTCGCCGCAGTCACAGTACGACCCGTTCTTCGGGTTCACGTACCCCGCGATGCCCTCATCGCTGTACCCCAGGTTCGTGATCGCGTTCTGCCTCTCCGCCGCGTTCGTCGTGTAGAAGTGGTCCGTCGCGCTGGGCGAGTACATCCGGTACAGCGGCACGCTGCTGCACGTCGCGCCCGGGAAGATGTACGCCGCGATGCCCTCCGCCGAGTACCCGAGGTTGTTCACCGCGTTGTCGCGCTCCGCCTCGTTCGTGGTGTAGAAGTGGTCCGTAGCACTGGGGCTGTACGCGCGGTAGAGCGGCACGGCGCCCGTCGCCGCCGCGGAGAGCACCTCCGCCGCGTCGCCCTCACGGGTGTAGCCGAGGTTAGCGACCGCGTTGTTGATCTCGGCGTCGGAGGTGGTGTAGAAATGGTCGGTCGCGCTGGGGCTGTAACCGCGGTGGAGCGGGACGGTGGAGTAGCAGCACTCGTCCGGCTTGCCGGGGTAGTAGCCACCGTCGGTGCGGCGCTGGGGACATGACAGCGAGTGAGCACACCTCTGAAGATGTTTCAGAAAGAGTCTTACCTCGGAAGGCAGGGCATAAGCCTGGAGGAGAACGGCAGACGCGACAAGGGTAGCAAAGAAGGACTTCATAGCGATTGGGATAGAGGTTGGTGGGACTGATAGGAAGATGAGCTTTGAGATGGAGTGGGAGATGAGCTGCGAGACTCTGACCTCCAGTTGAGCTTCACCTCGTCCTTTTATGCGATCCTAGCAGTCCAGTCACATGAGGTTACTTGCACTCGTAGCGGAGAACCACCGCACAGTGCGATTCCCCGACACCTGTCATACAGCCAGCATAGCGTGCGCTTGTCGAAGGGCTTCTTCCGGTCGGGAGCACAGCATGAGCAGGAGACGTGAGTCCAGTGTTTCCCACCTGTCAGCGCGGAGTCACATGTGGTGAGGAATGGACGTACTCGACGGAATTTACGAAGACACCTCGATTGGGGTGCTCGTGCTGGTAGTACCGTGTGTCAAGTAATGCCTACCTGAAGAGGGAAACGGGGAGGATAGTTCGCAAAAAGTTCACNNCATGGATGGGCGTCAAGAGCGGCGGTCATAGTGCCTCCATTCAACTTGTCGATCGTTTGGGGATTTACGGTGTGAAGAGGCGGGTTCTAGCATTAGCGGACCTGTATCGCATCACGGATGAGTAAGTCGCGAACGTTAAGCTTGCGCGTACCAGAGTGACATGTTGGCTGTTACGTGCCTGCAGATGCACGGAATATAACAGCGTGCATCATGATGACGACTTCTTTAACAACACCCAAGGGAAGAGTTTCGAGTTTTAGACACGTGTCTTGCCCGAATTGGGAGTTTTATAGGTTGAGATGATGTGAAACGTGCGTCCGCAAGATGCGGAGAACAAATTGTGGTATGCGTCAATTCAGAAATTGACATCGAAGTAGTCCGAGGACCTTCAAAGAAGCTGTGGAGCCTAGCACTAGTATCAGCGCGGTTGACGTCAAATATTTTCGCTTAACACTGACGTCTGTGAACAACAATAGTGACAGGTCACCCGGGGTAGTCGGGGACAGATCGTAAATGCTGAAAAGGTCCCACTGCTGAGGTTACGCGGTAGTGAATGCATCAGAGCAGTCCTTGTCACCTGAGCTGAGACGGTGCTCAAAATGGCGTGCACCAATCAACGCAAGTGAGGGAATTGGAACACGGGAGAGGAAGGGCTGTCGCAATGGCAGAAAATATGCTTGTGATACAGGCTAGAAGCTGCTTTGTTTCATAGCATCCTACCCAATCAAGTTAGAGAGCTTGCAGCGCTTTCGGGCCACGATGGCCAGGCTGAAGGCGCGGTGGACGCTGTATTGGAGCGAGAGGAGAACGCTGGCGACGAAGGACATCGCATACAGCGTGTCTTGTCGCACGGTCTAGGCGAGCGCGAGGACGAAGGCCATGAGCACGAGTGTGGATACGAGTGCGCAGAAGGCGGGCACTGGGGAGGCAGGACAGCGCTGAAGAAAAGGGTAAGGACAGGGTCCCAGGGAAGACGGAGTATTAGGACGTGGTCACTCACCTGAGCTTGACGAAATCGGTGCCGCTGTGAGTGAGCAGGAACCATACGTCAAGGGCAAGATTGCTGCAGGTGTGTAGACAAGCAGGGTTTCAATGAGACACCGGGAATACGAAATAAATATGTGGTATTTGAACGTGATTAGAGCTTTTTACCAGTATAACTCAGACATTAGTTTAGTTACGTCGCCATTATATAGCTGTACGAGCAATAGTAGGGGAGCAGAGAAGAGCTCAGTGAAGGCGAGGGAAGACATCATTTAGGCGCCAATGTCCTACACGGATATATGAACGGAGGCGCTCAGAGTACCTGCTCCGAGTCCCACTGCACGGAAAGCCCGCTGCGTGTCCAAGGTCCAAGGGAGCTGCACGTTCGGGGGGCGGGGGGTTCGAGCTGCGACCAGAGGTTGAGCAAGAGGAATACTGCGTCGTCGATATTCTACGGCTCAACCGTCGATTGGAGGAGAAATAAAGGTTCTTGTAGTAGACTACTAGGGGGGGAAGCGATGGTATGGGATGTGTTGCGGCTTGCTGTGAGGCTTGTACCCTATCAACATAGTTTGTTGATCCACTGAACACTCTTTTATCGCCTCCAAGTCGTGAGCGATTATTGAGAATTGGATACATTGGCCTGGTATTCTTGTTTATGATTTATTGTATTTGTTGTCAGCGATGGCTCGTATATTCACCCTAATCCCCTTGTATTCGTCGCGCCTTTTGACATGCGATGATCCACCTTTGCACGCAGCCCGTGTGATGATATCACGATACAATACATTCACTTGCTAGCTTCTGGTCGTACACGAATGGGGTACTCTATAGGTTGTGCCTCGATCCGCAGCGTTGCGTTCATGCCCTCTTCGCGTTGATGATGTCAGCGAACTCAGGCTTGAGCGAGGCACCACCAACGAGGAAACCATCGACGTCCTTCAGTCCGCCTGTACCGGGATATATCAGCAATCCGTCGGTAGGGGGCGCACAGGGCGCGCGCGGCCAACTCACCCAGCTCCTTGCAGTTGCCGGCGTTCACACTTCCGCCGTAGATGATACGCGTGCTCTCCGCGACGGCAGTCGAGACCGCGGTGGAGAGATACACGCGGATGTCCGCATGCGCCTCCTGTGCCTGCGCGGGCGTAGCGACCTTGCCAGTGCCGATGGCCCAGACGGGCTCGTACGCGACCACGATCTTGCTGTTCACCCGCAACCAGGAACGCGTTAGCTCCGCCCCCCCGTTCAACAGACACGGACGACGCGCACCTCCAGTCGGCCTCCTTGAGGATCTCAACGACGGGCTTGAGCTGCTCCTCGACGACGGCCTTGGTCTTGCCCGCCTCGCGCTCCTCGAGCGTCTCGCCGACGCAGAGGATAACCGAGAGGCCCGCGGCGATCGCGGCGCGCGTCTTGTCCGCGACGAGCTTCGAGGATTCGTGGAAGAGCGTGCGGCGCTCCGAGTGCCCTGCGAATCGCGGGCCGCGCGCGCGTAGGCGTTAGCGAGCTCGCAGCTTCGCCGCGCGCCGTGGGAGCGCGGCGGAAGGCCCAGGGGCGGCCGAGGCTCTTGAGGCTCGGGGCAGAACGGAAGGGAGCGCGGCTCACCGAGGATGACGTAGGGGATGCCCGCGTCGACGAGCTGGCTGGGGCTGGTAGCGAGCGCATCGGCGTAAGGAGCGTATGCGCGAGGGGACGGGTGAGGGCACTCGCCTGATCTCGCCGGTGAACGCGCCCGAGTCCTTCAGGTAGCAGTTCTGGGCGGAGACCTTGAAGTCGCCGCGGAGCGACTCCTTGAGCGGGATGATGTACAGCGCGGGGGGCGCAATGACGACCTCTACGCGTGGCGAGGCGAGATCAGTCGTGCGCGGTCAGATGGCGGGCACGAGGGGAGCCAGTACGGACCGACGTTCTGGTCGACGTCCGCGCCGTTGAGGGTCTTGACGAGCGCCTTCTTCTGTTCCCGAGAGATCGGGTTCATTTTGAAGTTTCCGCCGACGAAGAACTGACGAGCCATCTTGCTTGTGGTGGTGCGCAGGGGGGTGCGAGGAGAAGAGAGACGAGGATGGAGGAAGGAGACGAAGGGGAGAAAGAGGGTGGATCGATTGCGTGGTCTGGGACGATCGCGGACGAACGCGACTCGATTTTTATCTAATCTAATCAAAAGCGTACTGGCCGCTCTCCGCTCTCTTGGAGCCTGGGGCGGCGACAGAGCGGGGGTCTTGGCAGAAACAGGGACTTGGTGTCTTCCTCGAGGCCGTTGAGGAGAGAAGCAAACAAGGACCTTGTTACACAGAATAACGAGCGAGTACGTACACATACAAAAATGATCCGGAAAGTAAACTACAAAAATATCGACAGGTACTTGGTACGCATACATATCGAAGAGTGGCGAGCCTAAAGTGGAGACTATAGCCTACAGCGAAGTCCGAGATTTCGGGGCTATTTGACCTCCTCAGAGCTGCCGGCCTTGGCATTTGAGAGTGTCAGCAGGTGTTTTGGCGACTGCGCACGCATTTGGCGGAGTTGGCGCATCTCCATGACGGTAAGCGTGCCGCCCTCGGGAACTACTGAAATACTGTGGTCTGTGTGATCAGATGTGTTGTCGCGTCGGCTCAGAGAGATCAGTGCCATGTTTCGCGGTCGATATGCGTTGGACGCCCCCGGGAGGTCCGAGTCTTGTAGAAGATATTCGCGCACGTTGAGGCAAAGCCGGCTTGACATGACGCAGGACAGGGCAACTGCGAAACCTATAGGGATTTCTACCTCCGAATCCTGGGTATCAAAGTCTGCATGTCAATCATGACTATCAGCGGAGGGGGTGCTTAGTATACGCACCGGCCGGGTTAGGAAGATGATGGCGTTCGTCAAATATGTTGCAAAGATACTGTGAGCGACGACGATCAGAAGGGAGCTCTAAGGACAGCATAGAACATAACCAACGTCACAAAATACCATACGGAATCGCGCACAAGTATCTCCACGATCCTTCTCCCACTTAGAATCATGGACTGGCCGGGACGATAGGTTTTGAATCCACGGTACAGGGCCAACGCGCAAAGTACGCTCTCTGAGATGAGCATTGGTACCCAGAACGCGAAGAACTCGCTTGGTAGACCAAATGGCACACAGATCGATGAGCCTGGCAGAGAGACTGGGACGGCTAGAGCAGCGTGTATTTGATTAATTCACAAAACAGAGAAATAGAGAGGCCCGTGATACGTGCCTGTGATCACGGATAGTGCTTTGCCCATCACGTAGGCGGATCCTATGGCGGCGCCGATGCTTATTATAGACATTGTGGCAAGGACGCGCTTGTTCCCGAAGTATAATGCGTAAAGTCGTAGCTGTAGGATAACTACCGCGCAATGTTAGGTCTTAAAATGAGGGTACTACCGAGTGGATTACACTCACATTCGGCCAAAATGAACATGACAACTCCCGTAGTTCCTTGCCACCGAAACCAATGGATACAGCTGCCGCTGATGATTTGAAGGAGGTCATCGGAATATAGGGTGCGAGGACGTACAACTGTAAAAGATTATCCTCAGTGTCATGTATGAAAGGCTATAATCTGGACTTACTGAGGCGGAGAGACTATTCGAGGTAAACAATACTGGGGGGGGGAGATAGTCAGCATGGACTCGCTCAGTAGACGATCGATCTCTGGGGACGTGGCACTGACCATAGTTGTTGAATCTGTAGTGGCTCGTGAGTACTGCGCAGAGAGCAGGAGTAGATACGGAATACCCACATTACTATCGATAAAGCATAATATCGATTCTGGTTGGAGTACGTCAGAGGCGTGAACGCCGGGCTGATGGAAAGACGCACCAGTAGGAAGAGGATCTTTCCTGTCGACCATTGTGCCCTCTGCAAGAGTGGTAATGGTCAGGCTTAAGACACAGAAGACCGCCATCGGCCGCAGCACTTGAAATGATGATTACCCAAATGAGCCGAATCTAATAACGTTGGTTGACGTCAGCTCATGTCAAACCAGCGGTAATGAGCGGTCGATCGGCTCACCTCTTGGTCTAGCGTCAATGCTTAATGTCACGATAACGAAAGTCCCGGATTATCAGGCAAGGGTTCCTGGCGCGGGGAGAGGAACGGCTCACCATGGTCGAATAGGATGATAGTTGTGCTGGCTACTGTAATACCGGCCTGTAAGCATTGCGAGAAATACAAGAGCATAACACACTTACACTCGGCATAGCGGATCTTGAACACAGTGGCAAGAAGTTCGGGGGGGACAGCATGCATGGCTAGAACCTATTTGGGGACACCTTGATGTTCTGCGATGCCTTGAACGTTTTAGGGTAACGATGACTACCTGGTGAAGGGTGTGGGGGACGCAAATCGAATGTGAAGAGTAGATATGTCGGGGGGCGGCGCAGTCGGGGGTAGTGAGGTGGTGGGTCGTGAGGAGGGATTAACGGGCGAGGCGCGAGGTGGGTGGCGTGAGGGGCGGGGAAAGGCCAGATGTATACCTGGACCTCCACGTAGAGATCGAGACCCCAAGGGGGCCGGGCGGTGGGTCCCTGGCGATATTAAAGGCACATGGCGTCTCGGTCCGTCTTCGAGCGCGCGGCGAGCAGTGGGAACACGCCGCGCGAAGACGATGGAAATTTGACCTGGCATGCGGTGCGTCGCCGTTGACGTGGGCGCAAGGGGCGTCGAAGGTTGCCGTGAAGTGTAGTGGTACTTGCCTTCTTCCGCAATCGGTAGCTAGTCTTCTTGGGATGGCGCCGGGGCGGAGGATGGGCGGACCGAAGACATCACTGCCCCCTCGCAAAAGATGTTTGCCGGGTGGATTAGAGCCTCGAGGCCATGGAGACGCACTGAATACTGGACGGTGGAGACGAGGCGCGACGCCACCGTCTGAGGATGGGAGTGTACTGCGTTCCCCATAGATAATCTTGCAATAGGAGGGTCATCTAGATTTAGATGACCCATCTAGATGAACATACACACCTGCCACAAGAGATGTGCGTGTCCTCACACGGGGCGCAGGAGAGCGCACGATGTTAATGGATCAGGTAAGGCACGTTACGATGTCTTCAACACTGCAGCCGTTGTCAGACCGTAGCAGCGGCGACTTCTTTCCGCGAAGCGCCGTCACTTCCAGGAAATCTGTGGTCCGTTGAATCTCGGTGGAATGGTTATGAGTTCGGCTGTATCCGCATTAGCTCGACGAATGGACGGGATGCGCCACCATTCAAGAAGATGTGGGGACCTGAGGGTTGTCCTTACACAAGACTTGGGGCGCTGCGGTCTGTTTGATGGTGGCAAACCCATCCAGGTTGGCGGATTTCCATCTGAGCTCCTCTCCGATCTTTAAGGACTATCTTCTACGGGGAATGGAAGGAAACTCAAAATTTTCTCTACCCCACGGTGCTAGACAACTTTGAATCTCGATTCTCTGCACTTGTCAATCCACTCACCATGGTCCATATGTGCAGCTATGCTTACAGAAAGAGGCTGACATGCCGCAGTCCTTCTCGCATCCTGATGAGTGGCCGTTGTTTTACGGCTACCCGGCGCATAGTACAGCGTTAGAAGCTCTTGACCACAAAGAGGCAATGCTCGTGGGATGAGATGAGGGGATGTCTGATGTAGCGTTCAGATTGATTTTGAGGCTCGCACGGCCTGGGTCTTGCGAGTTCGCTGGTAGTTGGTGTCCCGAACATGGAAGCAGAGGCAGAGGACATGAGATCATGAATGATGACGAAAGAGGAAGAGCTGGGCTTCGGATTTCAGGAGTTCGAGGATAAGCGATGTCGACTATGATGATCTCTTTGTCGAAGCAGGCGCTCTAAGCTCTTCCTACATACATACTTACATCAAACGGTGCATCATTCGCACGCTAAGCTACTAATGACACTTCTCCAGATGACTATCAAAACTCATCTTCATAGCCTCGAGGATAGGATCATAAACAGCACGTCTACCAGCTGACTAGTTAAGTCAGAAGAAGAGGTTATCGCGGTTAAAGCGTAACTGTAAGATTGAAAGTAACAATGAACTAAGGTAGTGAGAATACAAATGCTAGTGCGCCGAGAAATGTAGATGGAAACAAGGGCGGACGAGTAACGCGAATCCTAGAAATACACGAAATATGCCTGCATGGAACCCATTAAATGGACCGGAGACACGAGAAAGCAACTAGGGATGATTGTTAAAGTTGGAATGAATGTGACGTGTGGAGGGAACGACGAGGGTTAGAGAAATCCAGGAGTGGGTGTATGCGCGTGCTGCGTGTGGAGGAGTTGGTAAATGACAGCAAACAGTGACCAAGGATGCAATGAGGTGCCTCAAACAGACTCTAGTCGGGCACTACAGTACAGCACAACCATGAGCAATAGGGAGACAATAGCCGTATCCGCCGAGAGAGGAGAGTTGGGGGGGGGGGGGGGGGCCGGGGGANNGGGGGGGGGGGGGGTCCGAGGGAGGAACGCAACGCCTTGAGCTATAACGAGGGGCATAAAAGCCACGGGCGCGCCTTCACTTGATGTCGAGCATGTCCGCGGGGTAATACATCTTCGAGAACTTGCGTCCCGCGTCAGGCACGCGCATCGTCCTGAGCTCGCGCAGCTCGACCTCGCTGAGCGCCTTGCCCTCGCCGACGACGACGGAGCCGGTGTGGCCCATGCTCGCGGTGCCCACCTCGCCAAACGAGACGAACGCGTTGCGCGACGACGCGGAGATGGGCGAGATGGGCGGAGACGAGAGCATCCCTCGGCTCTCAGACTGCTCGCGGATGAAGCCGCGTACGTTTAAGCACAGCCGGCTTGACATGACGCATGAGAGGGACTGGGCGAACCCGATCGGGATTTCGACCTCTGCGCTCTGGCGGAATGGTGAGCAAGGGAATTGGGTGGTGGTGGTGGTAAAGACGTACTGGGCTTGTGAGGAAGATGACGGCGTTCGTGAGGTATGTTGCGAAGATTCTAGCGAAATGGGTCTGGTCAGCTTCTAGGCGAGATGCTTAAGAAAAGGTAGCGTCGCACATGAAGAAGTAGTAGAGCGAATCGCGGACGAGGATGTTTATGAGTTGCTTCCCGCTCTGCAACACGTTCTGTCCGCGTCGGTAGCCTCGTAGTCCTCGATACATCGCGCATGCACAATAGAAGCTCTCTGAGATGAGCATCGGGATCCAGAATGCGTAGAAGTCCTTCGGAATGCCTGTGGGCACGCACACTGTGGTGTTGTCCAGGGGAAGATGGATAGATATGGCTGCAGCGGAGTGAACGGTTCGAGCTGTGAGGGGCCAACTAACAAAGAAGCGATGGGGCTGTCTTACCTCCGATGACCATGAGGGCTCTGACCATGACGTAAATGGAGCCCCCTGCCGCCCCCGCACATACGAGACCAATCATGAGCAGCACCCGTTTGTCCCGGAAGTACATGGCATACAAACGGAGCATGAGGATGACTGACATGGGGTTAGCTTGGTAGACTAGCTTGGGGGAATTAATTTGGTACTCACGTTCCGCTACGATGAACATGAAGATTCCTGTTGCCCCTTGCCATTTGACCCATCCAGCGCAACTGGTTTTGGTGTGAACATGAAGCGGACTAGAGAGGAGGCTCAGGACGAAACGTACAACTACGACTATAGTGAGTGTGTATCCCGGAGGCTCATGGGTCGTAGAAACTCACATCACTCTTAAAATGACTTGGGCTGAACAACACTGTATCGCCCGTCAGTGGACATTTGGTTATGATACCCATGGGGTCTGCTAATCAGACTGACCGAAGTTGTTAAACCTGGTGTTACGAGCGTAAACATGAGCCAAGAGTGAAGGAAAACGATCGAGAAAACATACACAACAGGGACAAGGGCATAATAGCGATTCTTCCCTTTGAAGTAAGCCCCCGTACTGTCAGACATCGAAGGGCAGGACGTACCACCAAGAACAGAACTTTCCCCAATGACCAGTCCGCATTCTACGACGATCCATCAGTTCCATCCTCACATTCTCTTCCGCGGCGTTGTCGTACCCAGATAAGGTTGATCTTCATGGGTCCCAGTTGTCTCAGATCCCGATGCATGCATGATTATCCCGATGACGCACCTCTTGATCCAGTGTAAGGACTGGGTGAAACACCAGCAACCGTCCTTCAACACATCTCAACATTCCGACTCGCCGGGAAGCACTCACGGTGATCAAACACAATGATCGCAGTGTTGGCCACTACAAGTACGTCATTGGCAAGTGTTGGTAAAGTATGCCACAGAGTAGCGGTACTCACATGCTGTATATCTGATCTTGGTGATTGTAGGGACTAGTTGTAGGAGGATTTGCGCCTCGAGAGGATTGACTGCCATGTTTTTCTAGCCCGTGACACGCCCTGGGGTTTGGAGCGTACGAAGCCGCGGTCTCCACCGGGATCAGGTGGGTGTAGGGAGGCCGCCGACCGGAGACGGACGGGGCGAGACGAGGGTTGGTGGGGGCTCGGGGAAGGGGGTGTTGGCGTACGAAGACGCGACGGAGAACACGAGCATTAGGTCCGGGGATGTTTATGTATCAGCTATAGCCTATGCGCGAAGCTAGGATCGCCACCCGTGCGGACGTCGGGCGCATGGGCGTGGCTACATCGGATTTCTGCGCGGAAGCCGGGCGGGAAATCGGAAGCCGAACACCATGACCATGGTCACGGATACGAGCCTCGACCCACGGGGGGACCCGCGCTCAGGTCGGTGGCGATACGGAAGGGTGGTGGAGCGATTTGAGCCGGCGGTTATGCGCCCTTTCGGAGGCGGAGATTGTAGTATGGTTTGCAGAAGCCTGGTGGCTCCACTGCTAGCATCGGAGTAAAGCATACGGGTTTTCTAGTTACACGTAGCTGGCCAACGTTGCACCTCAGTTTTCCATAGTGTTGCCATGAATTGAATGCCTACCCGTTATCCCCGCTCGTGAGTTGCCGGCGGCGAAGGATGTGCGCAGCCCGATGGAGCCTAGGAACAAAGAGAGGGACAACCAAACCGTATTTGGACAAGCCTGAAAGTGCCTCGCGCAGCGACATTGATGGGAACTGTTGATTCCCTAAAGGAGTATTCTCATCCTCAGGTGTGAAAGACTAGTATGAGAGTGTGAGCAGAAAACACTTGGGGTGAATAAAAACGGCCCACGCGTCGACGGTGCAGTGTTTGCCTGAAGAGCCCCTCGCATTTTGTTGCCTTGAAGGGGAGTGCGGAACGAGACTGTTTTCACTGGAGGCGAATTTATGACATGATGGAAAAGCGGGCCTGACAGACCAGGAGACGAGATCAATGTTAACGTTCATCCGGTGCGTCGAGCGTCGGCGTCTTGTGCCAGCTTGTGCCTCTCCTGACTTTAACCGAACCACGCGACCCATCCTTATGTGGTAACGTTGACGCCCGTTGACCAAGCACAACGGCAGCATGATGACCTCAGAGTCTTACAGCCACCTCTTCGCTCAATTTATCCCGTTTTCCTCGTTCACATCGGTCTCCGAGCCTTCATGAACTACAGATATCCAGTGGAATGTACTTGCACCCCCACGCCTCGCTGTATCGCATGTGTTGTTACTTACTTGAATTTGCCACTGAATCTCTATTGACTCTGACATTTGATGGCGATGGGCCGCCCAGCACCATCTGTGTGCAGCCGACTCCTCGACACGCGATCATAGTCTACAGAGTACGGTCAATTTTATTAACACAGTTGAGTCACGAGTTGAGTGTCCTCTCCACTCTCATGCACTCCCAGTGCTTCGTGAGCCAGAAGCTTGTCCGGGGTGACATGCGCTCAGATCGTCTGATCACCCTTTGCCCCATCAAACACGCCAAGCTGAGAGTTCGTGCCTTCATCTACTCATGCCAGGTCCTCCGAATCCTCGCACTTGTCCCTCCTTTCCAAGGTTTCAAACGACTTCTGCCCGTTCAGCAGGGCATTCACAAGAGTCACTGCGGACCGGAAGCCCGCGAATGAATGCGCGGAAAATGATCGGGCGAATTGATTACTACGTCACCGCAGCGTTCGCCCAAGCCGGGGCAGACGCGCCGCCTTCTGGCGCACGTTGGATGTTTTGAAGCTCTACCCAAATCCCTCCTTCCCGCCGCTGTGGGCCGGTCTGTATGCTCTGATCATCCGTCTCCCGATTATCCAAGTCACGACCTCTCGCGCTCCCAAGATGCCTGGCGTTTTCAAGATTCTGCCCACAACTCAAAAATACGATTGGGGTAAGATCGGTCTCTCATCCAAGGTTGCACAATACGCGGCGGCATGCAAACTGCCTGGCTTCACGCTCGACGAGAACGCGCCCTATGCAGAGGTGAGCCCGTCATCCTTCCCGCTCCCAATTCCTTTCGTTCATCGGGCACACTGACCTCTCAGATGTCTCTGCGGTGACTTCGCGCAGCTATGGATGGGTACCCACCACACCTCCCCATCACGGCTTGCGGATTCGCCTACGCAGGAGAAGCTCTCTGAGCATCTGGAAGCGCACCCGGAACTGATCGGTGCGCGGGTCTGCGAACGATTCAAGGGCGACGGTACGGCCGAGGGCAACCTCCCATTCCTCTTCAAGATCCTCGCGATCGGCAAGGCCCTCAGCATCCAAACACACCCAGACAAGGAGATGGCGGAGCGACTTCATAGGGAGCGGCCGGATGTGTACAAAGGTGAGACTTGCTGTCCCTCCCTGTGCTCCCTCCACGCGCATACACCCAAACCACCGTCCTCAACACGTCGCTCTTTCCCAACGGCCAGATGCAAATCACAAGCCCGAGATGGCGCTCGCCCTCTCGCCCTTCCAGGCAATGTGCGGTTTCCTGCCCCTTCCGCGCATCGCTGCTTTCCTCGGAAGCACGCCCGAGTTCGCCGCGCTCGTTCCGCCCGCGGTGCGCGACCGCTTTCTCGCCGTCCAGGGCGCTGCGGACCCCGCGGGCCCGGAGGCGAAGCAGGCGCTGCGCGACGTGTTCGCCGCGGTCATGACCGCGGACCCGGCCGTGTTCCAACCCGAGCTCGAGCGGCTCGTCGCAAGGTACAAGCGGGGAGTAACGCTACCGGAAGAGGAAGACGTCAAGGAGCTCGTACTCCTCTTGGACAGCCAGTTCCCGGGCGACATCGGCGTGTTCTGCGCGTTCATTCTCAACCATATGACGCTGCGCCCCGGAGAGGCCATCTTCCTCGCGGCAGGAGAGCCTCACGCGTACGTCTCTGGAGGTATGTCCGCCGTCCCGCTTTCATCTACCCTGATCCCGAACTGACCCATCCGTTCGCTACGAAGACATTGCCGAGTGCATGGCGACATCGGACAATGTCATCCGTGCCGGCCTCACGCCAAAGCTGCGTGACGTGCCGAACCTCGTTGACGGACTCACGTACAACGCCGCGCCCGCAAGCAAGCACGCCGTCGCGCCGCGCTCGTTCGGCTCCGCAACCCACAGCACGCTCTACGACCCGCCGATCCCCGAGTTCTCCGTCGTCCGCGCAGTCGTGCCCGCGGGGCAGGGCGAGCCGCATCCACCTATCGACGGCCCGAGCATCGCGATCGTCACGGAGGGTGCCGGCGCGGTCGTGTTTGGGGGCGGGGAGCAACTGAACCTCTCGGAAGGCGATGTGTTCTTTGCGGGTGCAGGACAGGAGATAAGGCTGAACGCGGGTGGGCTGGGGCAGTTTGTTGTGCATCGGGCGTTCGTGGAAGCAAACTGAAGGAATCAAAGGACAGGAAGCATAGGTTGGTTGTATGATACCAGTTTGTGAGACTCGTTGTAGAGTGCAATAGATGAAGTCTACTCCTAAGTTTTGACATGGTGTAGCTTCCCTTTGTAAAGTCACCGTATGGGTGTCAGTTAATGTCCATGGGCATGTGCATTCAAGACCACGCCGGTGGATAATGTGGATACATGTAATACACGAAGAGCAATCGAACAGCTAGAAATACAACAGCTTGTGTACCTTGGGCCGAGGTCAGCCGCGTTCAGGAAGTTTCAGAAACGGAAGGCTCACAAAAGTAAGGTACACCGACTAAAATAGTCGTAACATCATGTTTCATGCTTCGTCTTCTGGTCTGCTGCCACAATCTCTCTAGAGATTGGGTCTGAGTCCGTATCGTGCGCCTCTTGTGAGGTAGCGCGGGAGCGCCTCCAAGCGGCCAGGGACAGCGCACTGGACGTGGCCCCAAACAGGAATGCGATCCACGGAAAGACGACGGCAAGTCGCACTGCGTGACGAAAGGAACAGAGATCGGCACGGTGGCGGGATGAACGGAAGGCGAGAACACACTCACGGTAGCCAATCTCGTGATAAACAGGCGTGATCCCCGACCCCTCCTCTACGGCATGTATGATGAAAGCCGGGACGTCGAACCCCAGCGCGGTCGCGTTAACCTGCGCCTCGCGTGTCGCGAAGATGTCCGTCATCGCGATCGCCGAGGACAGCAGCCCAAGTGTGAGCAGCGAAAGGAGCGCGCATTGCCATGGGAGAGTGCGCGTCGCCAGCCGCGCGCGCCCTAGGTTCTTGTTCTTCCCGCCCTTGGAGGTCCTGCGAGGGAGGAGGGCGAACGCGAGCAAGGCGAGGGCAGCGAGCGAGGTGACGGCGAGGAGGATGGAGAAGACGGCGACGGCGGTGCCCGCGCCGACGACGTCCGCGGTGTCGATGGAAACGGAGACACCGTCCGGAACGAGGCGCGCGATTTCGTCTTTCTGCGCGTTTGACTTGACGGACGCGGAAAGGCCCAGCGCGAAGCTGACGATCCCGAATACGAAACAGAGGAAGAGCGAGAGGAGGCGGGCAGCGGCGTAGTGGGTCCGGACTGTGTACATGATGGAGTCCTCGGATCCACCGTTTGGAAGATTCCTATGTGTTGCTGAGATTAGGTTGGGTCGGGTACGGTGAAGGATAGAGGGCTGGGGGGAAGGAGAAGGAGCCAGTCCTTGAGAAAGACAAGATTATGGCATGGCCAAGGTTGTCGTCGCAGCTGACAACAGGTGCGAAATCGGAGCTTGGTCGCCGCTGAGCCACCTTGGATGACGGCGCAGTGGTTTCCTGAATTGGTATGGTGAGATTTCAGTATCTCTCACCAGTTCCCAGTCCCCCCCCCTTTTCCCCTTCATGTGAGATAGGCTGAACTCGGGGACCATGCGTAGTTAAGACACGGGTTCCTTGACTCTTGAGTTCTCCACCGTGAGTAGTCGCCAATTGGCGCCGATTCTCGAAGCTCCCGAATTTCAGCCCGGGCCCCGGTCGATAATTGAGTCATTGCATGTTGTCAAAGGACCTTGCATAAAACGCGTAGTATATGTACAGGTACCTGATTCTGCAGCATGGCCCACAGGATCCACAGTTCACGCCCTCCGCGCGAGAATCATCGCAAGCGGCCATTCGATCGTGATGACGTCATCGTCACTTGGAATCTCCTTCCCGTCCACACTAGCCACCTCTTCCTTGAGTCGTCTCCAGAAACGCACTGCGATATCTCCATCTTGACGTTCAAGGTCCTGAGGGTACTGCTCGTGGAAGTTGTGCAGGGAGCTGAAAGTCCGGAAGTATCCCATGAGGTCTGTCCAAGTCATGTCCTTCCGCAGAATGACAGGGCGGGGGTTGGGGAGAGAGGGATAATGGTCCCCGGCATAGAACACGCGTTCAAACGAGCTGAACTTGTCCGGAAGGACTGTTGTTGGGTCGGGAACAGCGAGCAGGTGGTTGTCCAAAATCGTCCGGCCAGGGCGTTCCCAGTGGGGGCCGAGGGAGCGCTCCGGATCGCTTCCTTGGGCATACGCATTGATGAGAGGAGTGGCGGATGGGTAGCGCGATAGCCGGAACTCGGAGTAGCCCTAGATTTAGTTCATGAGTTGCTTCCATCTGGGGAATGGAGTCATGACAAACCTACCCATGCGGCAAAGGTCCCTTCCTTTCGCAGAACCCGTGCGACCTCGGGCCAGAACTTGTCCCAGTTAAACCAATGGCATGCTTGAGCTAGGGGCCGCAGTTCGGTGAGCTAAAAGCACTAGATCGTTCGACGAGGCTGCGCAATCATAGGACGTACCAGCGACCACGAGATCCACAGAGCCGTCCTGAAGAACGTTCAGCTCCTCCGCTGAGGACTGCTCGAATTTGATCTGTGAGGAGAGGTCGAGGCCCGCGAGGCTCGTCTTGACACCTTCCCGTGCCCGCTCGATCATCCGTGCGCTAGGGTCTACACCAATAATATGCTTGAAGGGCGTCAGCTCGACCGTCGCCTGACCTGTAAGCCGTAATGCACACGGAATCTCGTCATCCGCCCTGATACGGCGAACGAGGGACAAGGAGGGGGCGTACCTGTGCCACACCCTACATCTACAGCTGTATCCCAACGCGCTCCTTTTGATCGCTCATGGTACTGAAAGACGAAGTCATAAAGCTGTCGGGGGTATGTCGGCCTGCCTGCGAAATAGAGTTAGGACTCATGCTGGGGGCAGAAAGTCTAGAAAACTTACTTGACGCGTACTTTGCCGCATTGAATGTGGCTTTACTGAAGGTTGCCATTGCGCAGTTACAAGAGAGCCTTATGACCAGCACTTAGTCTAGGCTTCTTCGAGGGGAGGCGGGGAAAGCTGGGCCGGGTGACGAACGATCCCTCCAGGAAACTGTCCTTTATATAACGGCCGTGAAGAGAGCCTAATATGTCCCAAAGACGCGAAGGCGGTCGCAAGGCGTGGGTTGTAGAGGTCTCCAGACCAGTAGTAGTTCGGAGTCGAGCACCGTTGTCGGTCGAGAGGTCCGAAGGTGAGAGTGTGGGGTAAGTCCGAAATAGTCACGGTCGCGTGTCCGGCAATCTAATCGTTTAGAGTATTAGTTACTCAGTTACTCAATCAAAGCGTCTATCTAATCGTCGAGGACTCCGCAACGCTCGAGCCCCGTTCGAACCTTGTTGCTTTCTGATCCAGCCGGGTCCGCTGCCTGCCTCGTTGCGCCTGCCACCCGCCTGCAGGCCAGGTTCTCGACTCTGCTCTCTATTTATCTGCTTCGTTCTACCGCCCGCCCTCGTGCGACCGCAAATCTTGCCCAACGGCCCCCAACTTCACGAGGTCCGGCATCACCGGTGCTTTACACGCCTTCCCATCTGAAAGGCGTCGCACCAAACGTCTCAATACCAAAACGCTCGTAGCTTCCACGCAGCTTGCTACATCTACACGCAAGACGGCCCCAAACTGAACTCCCAGCTCGCACGCATTTACGGTTCCTGACGACAGGCACGATCGCCGCACTGCTTGGAGCAACGAACCAACGCCGACTCGGCCTGACCGTTCACGACATCACGAACGTCACGATTTTTAGTGCGTCCTCCATGTACGTCGTCCCTCATGCGCATACATTCCCAATCCCCGCACGAACTCACGCGAGTCCTCAGACCCTATCCATAGTGCTCGTCTCGGCCGCACTGGGCGGCCTTAGGACTCCGCAGCCTACATTCCATTGCGATTCTTCCGGTACGTGTGTTCTTCCTGCGCATGGTGCCCACCCTCTCTCATCATTTCACTCGCCCCTTCATTCCCCGTCGTCATTCAGTGATCTGCACAAGTAGCACGCATTGCTCCTAATGAGCAGAGGTCCCCTTCCACCTTCGCGCATTCACATCACCTCGTACCCTCCGCGCGATGAAGAGCTTCCTGCGCAAACGCACCAACTCCATCTCCACCCCATCCCCCGCCATTGTATCTGCGCCCGCACCTCTCGCGCCGGCGGAGACCCCACTATATGCGCGGTTTGCCTCCCCCCAGCGGGGCCAGGACCGGCCAGTCGTGTCAGGGCCCATCGCACTCGGCCCACGCAAACCCGCTCAAAGCCACGCGCCGCCACCACCCCAGGCCCCGGCCCCCGTACCTCGCGGAAGCTCTCCGCAGAAGACGTCACGAACGCTGGAGGAGCCGCCGAGGGGAATATTGAAGAAGACGGAGCAACCGCGGGAAGAGAGTGAGCGCGGGAGCGGCGGGCAGGAGGAGTTGGAACTGGAGCTGGAGCTGGACCGGAAACGGGAACTAGACCGGCAACAGGAGAGGGGGAGAGAGGCAAAGCGCACTTCGCGGTCCGGCGATGCGTTGGCGGGCTGGAGTGCGAGAGGAGGCGGTGGGGATGGCACAGCGGCTGTCGGTCATCCGGAGAGGACGGACGGTGAGCGCGTCTTGCTTCCCGCTCGCAAGGTCGCCCGGAGGGCGGACGCGGTCAAGGAAGGAGCGTCGCCAGAACGGAGCAGGGGCCTGTCACCAGACAAGGAACCCGCGTCCAGTTCAGGTCCGGGACCAGACGCTGTTGGGGATAGAGTGCTGCTTCCGGCCAGGAAAGTGGCCCACAAGGCGAGCACCAGACTCGAAGGCAGCAGCGGGAGACGAATAGACGAAGGCGGGAACACCTTGACCGGAGAGCGATCTCGTGCCGTGGTGTCACCTTCTACCTCTGGGACAAGCACTTCCTCTGCTCAAGTCGTCGTGATGACCGCGTCTCCCGACGGATGGGAGGAAAAGTTCTCGACCCCGAAACGCGCGCAGTTCAACGTCACCACCAGCCCGACGTCTCTCCGCGCCGCATCTCCCTCCCCCTCTCGTCCCGTCGCCGCGTCACACACGCTGTCCCCCCTGACACACTCTCCGCGCGACAGAAGGAGGAATTTGTCTCCCGAGAAGTCCGCAGGCCCCTCAGTCCCCTCCCCGCAGACGCATTCGCCGCGTTCCGCGCGTAAAAAGGAACTATCGCCGGAGAAGACTTCGCGATCGCACCGAAAAGCAGGTAGAGAAGAGCAGCCAGCCGCTCAAGACGGCCGCGTATTGCTCCCTGCACGCAAAGTTACTCGGAGAGTCGCGGACACCGTTGACGACTCCGCCGAGTCTCCAGTAGGCCCTTTGGCGAAGTCTTCGGCTGTCAGGCCCAACGAGAAGCGAGCGAGTCTTGAGGTCACTGGAGGTAGGCCTCTTCAGTCTCTTCCCCCTTCTTTCCGAGGGTATCGTGATGTTGATGGAGCCTTCTCCTTTGTACCCCATCTCGTTAGGTTCTTCGTCTGTCATTCCGCCATCCACGGCTTTCCAAGCCGGTGACCACGACGTTCGTGCACACGACTTGCGAGGGCGAGTAGTAGGCGACCGCGTACTCTTGCCCGCGAGAAAGGTTACCCGAAAGAACCCCCATCCCGACACTGCCCGCGATCGTCCAACAGAACCGGAGCGGACAGCCACTCACCCTCGGCAGGACATTTCCCCCCGCCTCTCCGTGGACGGCCCGCATGATACAAGCTTCTTTCCGTTACGTGAAGGGCCCCGCCCAAGTTCCCCGTCCAACGTTAGTTCGACGCCCCAGCACCCCACCTCACCCGACTCCTCACGACAAGTAGTGCAACCCGTCAGCGTTCCGGACGGCTCCATTTCCAGCTTTTCCGCAAGCTCCAAAGTGGTCGCACCCAGTCTAGCGTCGCAACCCTCAACAAGCTCTGTGGAGACGACCGAAAAACAGCCAAGGCGGAGGAAGTATTCATTACGTGCGGCGTTTGGATTGCCCTCGTCCCGGACGGCATCAGACTCCGAAGACGCCAAGGTACGGAGCTTATTTCTAATGGACTGCGTCTGTTCTATTTTGTGCGGTTGTTTGGCCTTTGTCTTGTCGGTAGCGTCTGAGGAAGAACCCGTGATGTGCGGCGACGCGGTGGTGACGTCTTCTTCTCTCCGTTGTGTAGAGGGTAGAGTGGGAGGCAGAGGGGTGGTGTGCCGCATGTCCTCGCGCCTCGCACGTTGCTTAGTCGTGGGTGGCGAGCGTCGTGCGCCATGCGCTTCATCTCGAATGGCTTCGCCGGTGCTAAACACGTTCTTCTCGATCACGTGGGCGCGTCGAGACCGGGGAGACGATCCGCTGGAGAAGCTCTTTCCAATTTCCGCACTTTCTCCCATCCCCTGGCCTTGTATTCATTATATATGATGCTAACCTTGGCGTCGTGATGACAGCGTCCGGTCCACGCCTCATCAGGCCCGTCTTCGTCCACAACCTCTGCCCCATCCACCACCGATCCGCCACACTCTGGTCTGCACACGGCTTCGCCCTCGTTTGCCATCCCTGCTTCTACGGATCCTGTCATTGAAGTTCGTCAGGTATGGTCACATCATCAGGCGCATCGCCGGCCTTTGTTCATCTGGATGGCCGGCATGTTGCCCCTGCGTCAAAACTGACATCTTCGCTTCACTCAGCGCGTCCCGTCCGTCAGTCGTGCTCAACCGACCGAACTACAGCTCAAGTCGCTCCATCTTAGTGGATTCAATTTCCCTCTTGACGCACTCCTTAGTGGAGAAAAAGACGCGGAGCCCGAGGCCCCCCCTATCCCGCCGCTGCCTCCCACCTTACAACCGCCGCGGAGCCCAGCGACCTCGAACCGTCGCAGCATCACTGACGTTAGTTCTTCACAAGACATCGTTCCATCCAATCCGGCTGTCGTCGTTCCCGTTCAACAGCCCGCATCGGCAAAGAAGTTCCCGGTCGCAAGTGCGAACTCAAATACCCAGACTCCTCGCCCCTCTCCATCCCCTCCCGCGCCCACCCCTCCGCCCCATCCCCCTACTGCTTCAGCAGAGCACCCAGTGCGGAAAGGTGCGGTTCCTGTGCCACCTCGGAAGTCGAAGCCCTCGAAGAACCGCAGCATCGATATCGAACATAGCCTCCTCCCTCCCGAAGCAGACACCCGATATCCCCTCCCCTCTCGACGTTCACCAACAGGCCAACCCTCTCAGTCCCACCCGCGCAAGCCCTCGCCTCCGCGCATGAAGCCCTCTGCCAGCTCTTCACGCTCGTCGCCCTCCGCGGACGAGCAGTTCTCCACGCCACATGGCCAACGCGGTCCCATGCAAGGGCGACCGCTCATCTTCGCCGCGATGGCTGCCGCAGAGGCCGAGGCGGAAATTGCGGAACCGAGGGCGTGGATGGCGGTTGCTACGTCTGAGCCGGAGCTGGAGGAGTTCCACGCGAACGCCGTGCAGACCGAGCACAGCAACGGTTCCAGCCAGTTCGTCAACGGGTACCCTACTCCTCGCTCCGCGTCACCGAACAAGCAGCCCTTTACGAACGCGCACGAAAGCGAAGGCGAGGAGAGAGGTGCGAGGATCGGATGGGGCCTCGGCGGCCAAACTGTCGACCGCGCGACGAGCAAAGAGGATGCGCGGCGTGCGCACAGTCCGCCACTCGCATCCAGCAATTTACCCACCCCGCCGGAGGCACAGCGACCGCGAGCGCGGAAGCTGAGCAAGTCCAAATCGCGCGTAGCCCGCATGGCGAACTCTTCCCAGTCTGCGCCGCAGACGCCTATACCTTCAGCCACGTTCGGTGCAAAGCCTCCCACTCCCGTAGAGGATGCGCCACCGTCCAGGAGTAAGGATGCTCCTCCCAGAGGCGGTGTCAAGGCCGTGGCGGGCTCGGGTGGCGCATCCGTCTCCGCGGTGTTGCCAGCTGCTTCCCGCAACGAGAAGCGCGGAGGTGAATCCCGACACCCACCGGGGGCATCGCGTTCTCCTCCACCCCGCGTCATCTCTTCCGAGTCCCCTGTCCCGACCCGGCCAGTCAAGATACTTACCGAGCGACAAATGGAGAAGCTCAGCGCGACAAAAGGTCTCTCCATGACCGGTACCCACGGATCGGGGCATAACGGCGTGCATCCGCAGCCGCGGCGTGTGGACCCGCCCGCCCCCGCAAAGTCTCACAGCCACTCTTCATCCTCACGCTTGCCTCCCGAGCCAGCGCCGATCGTTCAAACTTCCAATAATCATGTCTCCGACGACGTGCCTCCAGCTACGCCTCCGGGGCGGCCAACCGAGCTTGGAACTGTTGGCAGTCCGCGGCGAGATGAGAAGTCCCTTCCCGAGCCACCGTCATCCCCCGATGACTACGCGCAGTCTCGTTCCCGTCGCCGCGGGAAGCCCCTCGAAAAGGCACGACCGGAAGGTATCGAGAACGTCGCGCCGGCCGCGGACCCGACGCCCGACGACCTCAAGGAACCCACATTCTATCCTATTGAGAAACACTTGGCTGAACCGGCGCTCTTCGGCGCGCTCTTGTGGTATCTTTCGTTCACCGACTGGCTCGTGGTGTCCCATGCAAGCAAGTCCATTCGCGCGCTCTTGTATACTGAGCGCGAACTGGGAGAGCTCGCGCTTGAAAGGTTCCTACGGACAGTTGGATACGCCCGGTGGACGTTTCCGGAGAATGAGCCTCTCTCGCTCACCGCGCAGGTATGTGGATATATCCGGCGACATAAGAGCCGATATTAACAGCTATCTCAAGGACCTAAGCGCGTATATGAGAGGCGTCTCACTACCACAACATCAGTTCGCGCGGTTTTCAGACGCATACCTTCACGCGCGCGATCGTCGTCAACGGGATTCTATCCAGATACACCTGCTCCAAGCCGCATGCCGCTCATATACGCGTGTTGTCCTTCGCCTCCATGCTCAAGCCGAGGCGGAGGCGCGCAGCGCTCCGGTTGCCGCGCGCGATGGAGCTCCCAGCCCCACGCGTGGATGGGGCGGTTCAACCACATCCCTTAATCACATACCTAGCCAGGCCGCCGGCCGCCCAGGAAACAAAAGTTTCTCTCGCAGCTCAAGTCGCGCGGCCTCGCCAACGTCGGCCTTCAGTCATTCACAGCCAGGGCATACACGCTCAGGGTCAATCCCTGGTGTCAGTCTAGCACAAGGGGCTGTTGTGGCGGGGTTTCAGTCACCTCTGGTCCGTCTCCGGAGAGCGCCGTTGCTACAGGTGTTTGTGCCGTCACCGGAGGGCGACTGGTTGTCCGATGCAAGCGTGCTGGAGTGTGAACAGGAGCTGAAACGCGCGGGCGTTACACACTTGCTGCGCGCTGGTGACGTGATCTGGGATACTGCGGTTGGCGACGAAGGGAACGTAGGGCGGCTGGTTTGGGACGGCAACTATCTCATCGTGGGTCACTCTATCGTGGTTCTGTCAAGTAGTTCGCTCGCGCTCATACACCGTGATACACAGGATCTCGACTATGCTTACTCGCGAGCGGGCGATCTACCGCGATATCTCCCTACGCTAGCGTTTGCGCCATCGTATTTCCACCGCGTCATCCGTACCATGGGCAATCCAATCTGTCACATTGATATTGCACCCTGGGGGGAGGAGATCGCTGCGAACTTGCAGCTACTCCAAGACAGGATGAAGATGGAGACGTAAGTTTGCGCTTTACGTATTCGCGGCCATCGCGCTGAAGCTCGTGGGACAGACCGCAAGGCGGACACCATATGGTCGTGCGGTGGGTACACCGCTCGTCATTCACGATCCGCCCCTCGTCAAACGGCAAGCCGATTCGCATATCTGTGCCGAAAAACGTCGGTCCAGGCCCTGCTCCAGGCGGCGCGTGGCTGGTCGACCCCGGCTGGTATGGCACTGTGGTCGTCGAAGCCGAGGGCACGAACGAGGGATTGGCCGACCTCCAAGCGCGTTGCCGTGGAGCATTCCCCATCCGAGCGGCTGGTGCGGCTCCGGGTGTCAGCTCGAGCCCTGACCGGGCGGCCAAGGAAGCAGCTAGGCGCATGGTGTTCAGGATCTTGCGGGAGAGAAGGTGCGGTGCGCTGTGTTCTCCACACTCTGCGTTGCTAACGCGTTTTTTTGCTTTAGCCGCCCCCAAGAGATATGGATCCGAACTGTAACAGATAAGGAACGTCTACTGCCCCTGTGAAACATGACACCCTTTGTTGTTGTCTTAAGGTAGATATCATAAGTGTATTTCAGCCCCCTACCTGTGTTGCTATCGATGTGTTGTGCTTATTAGGTCCTTCATCGTTTTCAAATGTCTGTTTAATTCGTGTCTCCTTATAGTATCATCACGCTCACACTGTACGCCTAGTTATCAGCGGCATCTAAAGTTCCATCCTACGATTACCGATTCCGCTGCGAGTCCATCCGCAGAAACGAAGTAATAATAGTGATCACCCTTATCCGCATATCTCCCAAAGCGCCGGGCTCATTTCCACATACAGACGCCTATAGCCAGCGCTTTCCCGTCATCGAAACGAGCTACTGTTTCGGAGCGATGTTAGTTTTGTGCACAACTCTAGGTTCAGAGCCAGAGAAGCTAACCTGGTGCCCGCACACGTCCTCCGGCTACTTCTATTGAGCGCAAATATCCCCTATTCCACGGATCATGGAGGTGACATCTGACATGACTTCGGGGGTAGAGAGCTCGCGAAGCTTCCGCGCACGCTCCTCCCGGGTCTTCCCCGGTACATGGCGAGCGAGAACATTGTCTTGTCTCTGTATCTCTTCAGACAGACCTAGGATGGGGTTTTCTAGTCATCCCGCCAACGGATAGAGACAAAACATACATTGATCCTCAGCGCTCAGCGCGCTTTCCATCATCTCAGCTTGCACGCTCTTGAAAACGAGTGCTCCTCTAGAAGGGAAAAACATGAGTAGTTTCTCGGGAGACCGTAGCGACATGGACGACATACGACCCATCTGGCAACTTTACAAGTTGTAATTCGTCGAGGGCGATAGAGCAATTTACGTCTAGCTCGAATGAGCTCATGTTGCTGTAGTCTTCATCATTGAAAAGAAGGTTTGGAGAGAGGAAGATAGTGATGGTTTCGCATTGGAAGGGGGAGAGGACCTGGACAGAGAGTTTGTATTTGAACTCGGGTTTGCAGAGCTCCTTGAACTCCTTCACTGTAACGGTCCAGGGTGTGGGGTGTTGTGAGGCGGCGTTAGCAGATTTCCAATCCATGGTTGTGGAGATGAGCGGACTGAGCTGTGGGGAGGTGAAAACAATGGGAGGGCATTTATATCTCGACAACAGGACGGTACAAGCGTCTCCGGATACTTGTATCCGGATGGACGATCGGTCAATAAGCCGCTGCCAAAACACACGAGCGTGCTCACCACCACAATGGGCGCTCCGTTCACGGTGTGTCCACGACGAGACATTGATGATGGGCAGGTATGTCCAATCCTTCCAGCCCGTTCCCGACATCGGTGACTCGGGACAGAAGACTTCGAAGGGATAACGTCAGGGAAGGAAACATACGGGTGATTGTGGAACGCGCTTGTGAGACGCAGGGTTCAGTGGCGTTGAGCTATCCGTGTCACGGAATGAGATGAGCCCCGAGATATCCGCAGTGCGCCTGAATAAAGTCTATTGGCCGGTTTACATAGGCCCAACACAGATAGGCTTACTGCATGACACGTGTCACGGTATTCTTCCATTCATCATTATGTACCTCAAGCAACGTATCGTCCTAGTCTCCCGTAGCTTTCTTCGTCTGTTAGTCGAGTGGATGGTGGACAGCCTCGTGAATGGAAGGGACTTACAAAGGTACTCAAGCCCGGCAACCGCCCGAGGGCTAGACGGGAACTTCCGGAACCAGGTCCAACACCGACCGAGGTGTGGTCTGATTGACCTGGTTGCACAGACTCGATTAGAATGATACGGCGTCATAAGGGGTAATCGGGTCAATCCTGTGAACGTCCCCCTGTACTTTGCAAGATGGCGACATCTTGAACACGACTGTGATTACAATGCTGCCTCGCTGGCGATTCTTGACGTGGGCTGCCAGTTCATGAGACTAGATCAGTATGGCGTAGTGCATTAGAACATACATAGATTGACTATGTACTGTCGGTTAGAACACTAATCACCGAAAAGCCTCGTCTTTAGCATTTGCCATTGATTAAAAACCTTACGGCAGTGAACGTCGTCAGGGTCGCCAAGACCTGGTTAGAATAGGCCACGCGGCCCACTGTCATGTTCGATCACACCACAGCTACCATTGCGGGCTTTGGGTAAAAGGTGGGCTACCGAAGAAACGGCCAGCGATCGGAGAAGGGGCGAACTCCCATAGCAAGGTTCCATGTGGCAGGAACCAACTTGCGACGCAGTATACATTGAGTACGGCATCAATTTAGCCAGCATCTCGGACATAGCCGATGACGCCGAGGTTGGTAAGCAAAACGTGTCGCCTCCCAACACTCGGGCCCGGGGCCTTCTATCAGTGCTTGTTGTTCCGGTTCGCTGCAAAATGCACTATCCATCGCACTCATTCTAATTGCCATGTAATATACTCGATTAAGATGTATACACCAAGAGAACCGAAAGTAGAATTTCTCCTGTACTCCATTGCCGTTGGGGTACACTTCTCGGAACACTTCCTGTACACAAATGCGTGGTCATGTTGGAAATTGACGTATCCTGGTATTGTCAAAGTCAGTAACGCCCCCGGGGTTCTATTCATCACCGCCACTCGCCCATAGATTCCCATTTTCCCTCGACCTCATTCGGCATCTGTGACCTGGTGCACCACCTCGTCGTATTGCACGGTCAAAACATCCGTCTGGAGACGGTTCAACTCGTCTGAAAGGTCTGGTTGTACAACCGCGTTAGTTTTATGGGGTCACCGGAGCATGTTATCAATGGAAGCCTCACTCCAACGATCTCGAGGGAGAATTTCCAAGATATTAACGACGATTCTAGGGTGGGAGATATCAGCATCCGTCGAGCTCCTACGCCGTAGTGTTTTCTGGTCTGAAATTTGTTACCTCGTTTGGCCCTCGAATTGCACTGGAGAGTACTTCCTCAATATGATTACGCATCCGTCCTGTAGTCGAACTTGTTCATCGCCGAGGTAGTGGCTCTGGACGAGGTCTTCGTGGCATTCGAGGAATACGGTCACTGTGTTGTTGTTGCCGTCCTTGATATCGCATTCGTGCTCGACATCAAAATTACCAACTTTGAACCCTGTAATCTCGCGTAGTTTGACCATCTGAACAATCGGGTTCTTGACTGGCCGATCCGAGTTTATACGCAAGACAGCGTCGTGATGGGGAGATGGGGTCTGCTGAGGGGGATCCATCGGCGAAGGTGAAGAGGTAGCTTCTGTGGGAGGATATGGAACGATAGGCCGTTGTTGTGTACCGTCGGCCCAGCGAGGTTTTATCATGTTCAGACCCCCGAGCGTTACCTGTTGCTCACCTAATGTTCGTACACATTGCAGCTACGAAAGGTGTAGGATCCACATACTGCGATGGCGCGCTGTAATGAAGGCCACCGCATGAGGCTACGTGGTTGACGGTGGTTGACCTTATCCTGGAAGGTGCCAGGCGTTGTTCCACCTTCACGACATCCTAATCTCATGCTGTGATACACATAAATGTCCAGGTGACCTTAAGACAGCCGCGAAATTCTAGGTAGTCAATGGTAGTTAGTACACCAAGCAATATCCAAGCGATCGACACGCGGACGACTTCATGCGCATAGAAACTTGGTAATCGCTGGCATATGATCTATACCCTATGAAGTTTCAAACGCTTGGAACACGGTCAGCCAATAGTTCGTGAGTACACATAGTTGCCTTACACGGCGGAGGTTGCCACACTTAGCACTCAGGTGACCGGTGTAGACACATTACGTCGTTTCACTCTCTGCCACCAACGCTCAACAGCGCTTGTACGCTGCAGAAGCCTGTGATAACATATGACGTCCTATCAGCCTCAGAGGTTTAGAAAGATATTGTACTCACGCGGTGAATGGAATCAGGGCAAGACGCGTTGCGCCTTCAACCACAATGACTGTGCCGGTGGTTCATCTGATGTCTATGTCTTTTTTTGGGCGATGCTCGTAGGATATTTGGAATGAAGAGGCTAAGCTGAGATGGAAATGAGATGATTTCACTTCATTTTATCCCAGGTCTTGCGCAGATATCCAATGACCTTGAAGCGCCCATGCGGAGGCGGGGCGCTGCAAGTTAGCGCAGATGCCAGCATTGGGGCCGTATAACGTCTATAGAGCAACCCAAGAGCGATTCAGCAGGTCATTCATGGAATGAGGGACAACTCCGCCCGACAAAACCGCAACGCATCGGGTAATTTGGAAGTCATCCCCCGCGGTGACCCATGTCAGCTGCCACCAGTGTAATCGAAAATGGCGCGAGCGAGCATTCCAAACGGTGGGGTCTACAGACGATAAAAGTTAGCGACGACAGCACCGACAAAGAGACTCCGGCACAGACGACGCCTCGAAGCTACAAGCAAAAACACCTCTTACACCCCTATGAGATGGGGAGTGGTGAAAGATGCCAACCCAAGTTCAACTTCGTCGAGAGTTGATGAAATTTTGTCACGTGGCCTTACCTCAGGCTGCTAGCGCCAAGTTGTAGCTTGACAGATGCGGTTCGCTGGTCTTGGCGCCATAGCTTGTTGCACGCCCCCTTAGTAGTCAGGCGCAAACAAGGTCCTATGTGTCGTCTCGCACCGCAAATTGCTTAGCTCTGACTAGTAACACTACACAGGATAAGCACAGCTGATAAACCACTAGGATTTATAGGCTGACTTGTCTACCGCTGACTCCACACATCCCCCCCCTAAAGCGGGACTACGATCCTTGGTCTCACGAATATACGGTGATCATACAAAAAGGGTCAAGTACAAGCACTCGAAAACTGCCCCCTATAGACTTCCAGCCTACTGATTGACTTCCCCATCACCGGACATGCCATCTGTGGTGACGCGCGCGAGCTCGTTAATCATATTCTGGGCCGGACGAATTGTCTCCGCGACGCCGTCGCGATCGATGTTGGCCAATACGCGTTCAGTCCTCCTCCTGCGGTCTTCTAGCCGCTGCAGCTCTTGTTCCTCTCTGTCAATCTTCAAGAGGATCTCTGACAACAATGTGAATGGTATCAGTTACAACCCCTACTTGGGAACGAGAAAATCTCTCACCGTCTGATTCAAGGGGAGTAGCCGATATTCCAGGGGATCCTTCGTATGTATTCAGCTCCTTCACCAACACTACGCTAATAAAAACGATGCCTCTCGGCTCAGTTCCACAGAAAATCTAGCAAGAAGTTGATCGTGTCTTACCTCTGATCATTGACAGCTGGCACTCGAATCATACGTTTGAGTATGATGGCGCCGTGAAGGTTTCCACCCCCATAACGCCTTCCATTGACCTCAAAATTCTGGGGGAGCACGAGCCGGGTCCTGCCTCCGGCGCCGTCGACGACAACGAGCTCGTACTGGACTATCAAGTTACCGAGGTTGAAAAGCTGAGGGAGCTCCGTGAAGTCTTCAATTGTGACCTCAGGCTCGGCCACGAGGATATCCAAGTCGTTAGGGTCGTTGAGACGGTGGCAGGGGGTACCTGCGGCAGGGGTGTGGTGTTGAGCCATGTTCGCTGTGTCAAAGAGCGGCGTTTTGCTCTGGAGATCCGGGAGTATTTATCTGAAGCCATTCAGCGCCCTTGAGCTTGCCCGGATATTTGTCACACATGGTTAGGACGCTGAGACATTCTCTATGGACGAAGACTACTCAAATGGGCGACTAACTACCACACTGTCGCGGCACTTATAGCCGCGTATCCCAGAATGACATAGTGATGAACATCCAGATACAGTTATGATGCGCATAACTTTGCATAATATCTATGGTTTCCAGAAGAATCACCCTCGACTTGGAGTTCATGCGGAGCGCAGTAAGGTCGAAGGGCATGCCTGCACTGTTAATCCACACTCCGCAGCCTCTTTCCTTTATGAGGATATTCATATCCGCTCATATCGAAGCGGAACACAATCGGTTCGTGTCAAGTTATGACCGTCATGTAGGAATGTCACCGTGCCGCATAGGTACGTGACACTCAGTAGAAAAAGAGGGACCAATCTTCGTCTGTGCTTGATTCTGTGATTGAGGACTTCTGACCCCCGAAGGTCGTCACGCTGATATGTGATGAAGAAGCATAGAAGTGGTTCGTGCTCTTGATGGCTATGTAGCCGTAAAATCTTAGCAGAAGGTTCTAGACACGTAGAACCACATGTGAGGGTGCCGAGATTCCGGGTCGCCCCGCCTTGTTTGTGGTCAAAGTCGACAGTCTAGCGTTCGATGGGCGTCAGGAAGGCTCTTAAGGCTCGCTGGCCTGATACGCCTAGATCTAGAATTAAGGTGAGGAAGCCGCTCCGACGTGAAGCGACGCTCACCACAATTTTGAGTAGCTGTCGGAAGCATATTCACACGTAAACAGGCCCTAAATAATACATATTGTCCAGACACTTGAACCTTACGACAAAGCGGAATCGGATGGGCAGCAGAGCCTTTGTGGGAAATGGATTGCATTGTGCAAAGGCGTCTCATGGACTTGGTCGTGTAGAATACGAGGTGTGAATTCGAGACCGACCACTCCGTATCTAACATATTCTGTAGGAAACACTGAAATAATCTCGAACTGCTGTCTTATGTAGCGAGAAAAATTAATGCTGCTATCTCATTAAGTGAATCTAAAGCGCACCATTGCTCCTCAGCCTCGCGTGGCTTCTTCACCATGCCCTTGGATGAAGATTTGAAGCTCGGCCATGAGTCTAACTACTTCTTGTTGATGCCCCAAGGTGGGGGATATAACGTCGACCAATCGCTGAAATACAGCCTGGGCATCCTGGTCCGCTTTCTCGCGCTGGACCTGCACACTGTGCAGTCGCTGTTGTAAGGCTACGAATTACATGGGGTGTTAAAGGGATAGCGGATCGAATGAGGAGAACAGGAGCTAACTGAGCGGCTGGTGTTGACAGAAGACCTCGACGTCGTGAACGTAGATCATGTTGCTTTATAGGAGAACATAGCCATTAGTATAGAGAGAAGACGTTGGCTATGGCTTATAAGCTACCTTGGAGGAGGGAGACGGAGCATGCGTTGCACCGTGATGATAGCACCGTTCGTGAAGGTGCAGTCTGAAGGTCCATTGACGCATTCGTGGCCTTTCACGGCTTCGCCCCGAAGGGCTACGTTGACGACTTGGCCGTTACCGTCTTCGAGAGTTGCATGATAGTCAAGCTGTAGACCGTTGGTCAGGGTAGGAGCCGCGAGGGGCGTAAGGGTGTGGACGCGTAGAGTGGGGTTGGTTAACAGGACTGTATGGTCGGTCAGGTCACCGAGCCTGGCGCAGGTGTTGAGAGTGAGGGCGGCCATGACTGAGCTGCTATGGATGCTGTCGTCGTAGGGCTCTTGCTGAGACACTTATATGCTGTCCCAGAGACTCGAACGAAGTCGCCCTAACGAATTCGGACATCCTCTGAGAAACGCGGGAGAGCCACGGAACGTTTCTGGGGTGAGAACGACCGGGACACTCCTGGCAAAATGGGAGGCACATCGACTTGTCGTTACCGGCGCTCCCAGACGGTCACATCGTCCATGCTACCGTGTAAACTGTCAAACAGCCAGATGAGCCACTATGCCAAGGGGGGAATGCGGCTGAGATGCCTCTTGACTAAACACCTTTGGCTATGAGCGGAACCGAGCGCGATTTCCTCCCACCGCAGGCTGTCAGCCCCCGACGCCCTACGTTGCCACAAGCCTAGCGAAGGTTGAGGGAAGCAAAAGGCTGTTCCTACGTGAAGTGGATTTGATTAGCACTTGCATCTTCGTACTCGGACTGTCCCATGCCGGCTGCACCCAGCAGGAGTGCGGGGACGGATTAAAATTTTTGGTCCATGTTCCTCTCTTGCACGCAAGTTCGCTGTCGTTACGTCACCGTGCTAGTGTACAATGAAGACAGTATGCGCCAGTATCGAGTACGGCATGTCGACACGGCAAGTAGACTAATGCCGAACTTGCCGTTATTCGAACGTGCGATCATGATTAGCATTGCAATTGCATGCAGGGAAAGTGGACTTTGGCGGCATCCCGCTTACCATAAGTTCCGTTCCAGCCCGGAGTTTGCACCTGTCTCTGGAACGCCAACATTGCATAGGTGAATGGAGGCTATTAGTTCCACCGTGGTGCAGCGACAGAAAAGCTCACTGCGTAACATGATCCCACTTGCTCCCAATTGTGCTAGCGTTACGCGCGTCACATATTATCAGGGTTTGAACGGATATTATTTGGGGTAATTTATAGGACATGGCACAGTTCATTTGTTCACTTGCATGTGTTCAGTGAAATATCCAGTGATGCCGCGACGCAAACCTGAAATATAGTGTCAGAATAGCCGGATAGGGGATCATCGATCACTTCCCGTAACGAGATCTAGAAAAGGTACGGCTGATAACTAAGAAGCGCGGAGATGAGGCTTATTATGTCACAACACATGTTCTTGTCCATGTGGTTACAGGTGCGAGCGGAGGGTGTCCCAATGAATGACTGCTAAAGATGATGTAGCACACAGCCGCAATAATACAATATATTACACACCCAATTTGCCGATATCCTCAGAATGGACATGTTTGGGCCACCGGAAGCCCGGCGCACGGAGCGCTATATTGGGCTGACACTCATTACGGAGTCGGTTAAGTCCTCGATGCGCTCCATGACCTCCAGAACAGCGGGCGCGATCGCATCCCTCCTGTGTAAGTCGGCGCATACGTGCGCGAGGGCACGCTCTAGAACGAGCCGGTTCTGACGCTCCTCCTGGAGACGCATTTCGGCTAGGAGGCGCTGGGCACGCTCCTTCTTGAGCGCCGCAGCCGCAGCTCCGTCAACATCAAGCACTGAATCGGTAACAATTAGTATCACTTGCGGGTATAGTAGATTATGCGGAGCGTAGCTCTGGGGCACTCACGCGTGGGGGGGCTCATCGAGTGGGGCACCGAGTGGACCGATGGTGACTCGAGGGCGTTGGACGAGAGCTTCATCGTGATCTCCGCCACCCTCTTAGGACGTTCAGGCCGCACGTTGACAAGCTCGAAGTCGCGAACCAGGACGGCACTGTCGGGAAGGCGGGTAGAACGTTCGTGAGCGGGCGATAGTAATAATAGAGTCGAAAGTACCAGGCATCGCCAGGCTCGAGCCTGTTAATGTTCTTGAGCTTCGCGACTGAGCCAATTTGCAGGTGGTCCGCATTCCCGAAGCCGGCGATACGGCCCTGTAGCGTAGGTGCGAGTGCGATCCATACGTATCCACGGCCGTCCGTGACATACGCTTCGTACGCTTTCGCTTGATTGGGATGTCCGACCGGCCCCGGATCAACGCCTCGTAGAACGAGGATCTGAACGACAGGGCATGCGGACAAGATGGTGTCCTCAGAGCGGTCTCGGAGCCGGTCACACGAACCGGCCGTGAGGGATATTGCTGGCGGCGAATAGGATGGCGCTGCCTTTGGAAGAGACGGAGCCGCTGGCGAGAGCGGAGCGCCGTGATCAGTGGCAGACCACCGACTGGGCGCCGGCGATCGTTGAACAGGGGCGGGGTCCGAATGTTCCTGCGAAGTGGAGCCGCTGAGAGGCCACAAAAGAGAAACATCGCGTAATAACTCACCGTCATAGTATGTACGGAAGGGGCAAGACTAGGGTTCGAAGACATTCCTGGGACGCACCCACCGCTATCCGAAGGTGCGCTCCAACGACCAAGTTCCGGTGCCGCCATCATGCCGCCCGCTGGAGACACCGTCGGAGTCCCGGCTGAAGATATCGTCCGGACGCTGTCTAGAGGAGCCGCCCGTGGACTGCCTGACGACGTGGCGGTAGAAGGCGTTATAGGCTGTCTTGGAGTGGTCGCGGCCATCATCGGGAATGCACCTTTGTTGGTCGCTCCGCTGCCCGATACACCGTGTTCCTGTAGCTGGACAGATGGAAGCACAGGCTGAGCTGGTGAGGCTTTCGGAGGCTGCTGTGGAGCAGGGTGCGCATGTGCCCTATGTGATAGCTCCACAACCTTGGTTTGTTGTGTCCCTTCTCGCGACTGTGCCGGGGTGTGGGCTGGTAATGTTGGGCGAGGCCGCGATGTGACTGGTACCACTACCTCTCCACCTGCGCTAGTAGGCGGAAGTCCAGATCGCGTTGCTGGATTTAGAACTTCGCGCGCACGATCCATGGTGCCTGTGTCAGTTGACCGGGAGGTTCTGGCCGTCTGTGGTTGAGACGTGGATGCAATGGTCCTGGCGCTGCTCTGAGGTGGCCGTTGAGCGGGGCCACTGACCGCAACGTTGGCGTTGGAAGTCGCGCGGGAATGTTCCGTTTCTGGTGGAACGTCTTTAGTGGGCAGCACTGCACCTGTATTCCTTGGACGAAAAAGTGGGACTTCCGGGGCTAACTTGTCCATATCCCATACCCGGCCGCTGGCGAGTGGGGAGTTAGCGCAGGTAAATCGGAATACGCAACACACGAGACAATACGTACTCTTCACTGTAAAAGATGTTTGCTCTGGAACCACGCTGTTATTTCTGCGCCTTAATGTTGACGATTCGATACGCACATCATACGTTCCGACAGTGTATCTTTGACCTCTTGCTGAGTTAATGCTCGCCGAACCAAGTACTGGATGGCGTAACAGATATCCTACGAAGACGAAACGGTCAGTGAGGCGAGCGCGTCTCAGAAGAACAGAAGGTGCTCACTATGTGCAGCCGGGGGTATGTACCCCTAACTTGGCCAGTTCCCCATACGACTTTACATTCTGTCAAAGGCATTGTGCCTAAAGAGAGCGCTTGTAGATCCGCCCGGAATTCATCCACAATGGACGCTTCCATCGAATCTCTTCTTGATGGGTCCTTGGTTGTCTGTAGCGCACGTGCTCGGCTGCCCATATACTGGATCCACACTCCTGGCTGTTTGCGTTCCGGGGTATTCACATGGCCAGCGTCCCGTGCGAGTGATTGTGACATAGCTGAACGAAGGAGGAGCCTGGCAGGCACAACGTATGCAATCCGATGGTTCGTTTGAGGTACTAGTAGAGGCGGGTCCTATAATCCAGAGTATGGGCTCTCGCCCCCTTCCACCGAGTCTTCGTGCCTCAGAAGGGGTAAACGATTGGTGGTTGAGCCGTAACAGAAGGATGTGGGGTTTAGGGGTGCGGAGAGGTGCTCCCGAAATAGAAATGCTATTGAAAGCATGAATAACCGCACAGAGAGGCTATATGCGCATACTCACAAGAAACAGCTATGGTTGAGCCAGGGCAGTAAATAGGTGATGACGTTCAGGATGAAGATGAGCCTCCGGCAATCAGAACCGGTGCTGACTGTTCGCGAGCCACAACAGTTTTTCACGTGACCTATTGGGCGAAGCTGACGGCTCTGTTTCTGGACTGGAAGACGTTATCATGGGGAAGTTGGGTCGCTTTCAAGCGTGGGGCGCTTCACGTTCCTGACACAGCAGAGGGTCGCATAGTCCGACATCCTCCCAATGTTGTATTGCTTTGAATTTGAAAATAAGCCTGAAGCCTCCCGTGTCGATCATGTTCTACACTATCCAGGAGTCCCTTAGTAACTCTTGAAGAAAGTACAGTATGAAATCCTGGCTGGGAGGGTGAGACGCGCAGCCTGAGCCGACCCGCACAACGCGTCATGGATATCTTGTTCGAGCGAGGCGGTGCAACTCTAAATTAATACAAGGATGTCATTGTGAGCGAGAAGATAGGTAGTCAAATATACAGCGTGTCGTCGTCGAATCTTGAGTTTCATCCACCGAGGGCGGCCACATCCCGCCTCCATCGGCACCCCTAAACCAAGCGTGGTGGAGCGCATGTTTTCAATATCCGACGCCGATGAGGTAGTCAGCGAGGCCCTCGACTATAGGGGTGCACTCGGGGGCCTGGAGCGGCGCGGAGTACTCAGCGACGAGGACTGCCTGCTTCGTCTTGACGAGGACACAGCCGTCGGCCTGTACACAGAAGCCGCGAGAACGGTGGTCAGCGCACGCGTAACGCATGGCAGCGGACAGCAGTCTGGGAAGAGAAGGCAGGACAGGGGCAGTGGGCCAGCGCGTGCGCCCCGCTCGACGCAAGTGGCGATCATGGAAAAACAAACGTGCGGCACTCACCCCCTTCTTCCCGTACACGCTCCGCTCGTTCGCAGAAAGGGTGAAGTACTTCGTGCCCGCGAGCCGGATGCCGTGCTCGCGCGCCTCGGCGGGGTTGCTGAACGCGCCGAGAACCTTTTGCTGCTCCTCCGTCGAGAGCTATCAAGGAGGGGCGGGGTTTGACAAGGTTCGAGCCGAAGGACGGGGAGCGGGAAGGAGAAGGGGCGTGCGGGGTTGGAGAACGGGAGAGAAGGACCACAAAGTGAGGGTTCCGACGTCAAGATCGCGTTGCGAAGGTTGCAAGTGGTGTTCATCAGCTTCATGGATCTGCGAGCAGCATTATGCTCCGAGCCGAGCGCACCGTGTACCCCTGGGACGCTGCCCACACGCCGCCGCCGAGGCCGACGATAGCAGCCTTCGTGACCTTGCCCGTCCCGATGAGATTGGTGTCGACGTACGCTGAGCGGCCGCAAGAAGAGCGCGGCCGGGAGAAATCGGTATCAGAATGTGGACATGGGCGGGGTGGTGGGGTGGACAAGGGCCGCGCGCGCTCGGACGCGGGACGCGCACACCGGGCGCTCGGCCTTTAGACTCACATTGCCAGGACATTACAGAAATCCGGAGAATGGAGAGAGAGAAGGTGGAGGGTAGGGAGGGCACAGGGAAACGTGAGGCCCAGCACGGCGGTGGATGAGGAGAGGCGGGCGGATCAGGCAAGCCATTAAGTACGGACTCCCAAAGGGCCTCCGCGAGCACGGCTCACCACCAATCACCGTCACGCCGACGGGGCGTCGCAATCCGATAACATCCACTGCAATCGCGAACAGTGCGCGGGAGAGGCCTTCGCTCGGCCGCCACGCCTCATCGTGCGCATCGGGCTCGGTTGTGCTGTAAAGGGGCGGACACGCTGCAAAGGCGGGCAGACGAGTAAGTGCAAGCAAACGAGCGACGACGTCATCGATATTAGCCGTGTATAGCCTATGGTAAAGAGCGTATCCGTACAGGCGCACCGACGCCAACCCGTTACTGCACACCTCCAACCTTGCGTATTACCCTACAAACACGTATCCCACATACACCCGACTATCAAAATAAAACAAACGGTGTTCTTCACACCGCGACTGGGTACGGGAGCGGCACCTGCGACACGCTAGACTGCGCGGTCGTCGACGGCACGTGGGTGTAGATGTCAAGCTGGCTCGTCGCGTTCGACGTGCTCGTCAGCCCGCACACCGTCTTGAAGTCGCCGATCGCGGCGCCGCGCTTCTCGACGTACGTCGCGAATGACGAGAGCGGGCACGAGCCGCCGGGTCCGCTATCGCACCCGGGAACGGGGGTGACTGCGTCGTTGATCTGTTTGTCGCGCGCGTAAGCACTCAGGGTTAGAGACAAAGGGGGCGCGGAGAAAGGAGGCAGGCGGAAGCATGCAGGAGCGCTACTGACCTTAATCCGGATGTACTTCTTCGCGCTCGCGCTCTCGCCAGGGCTGAGGGTGACCTGCCCCGCGACGTGCTTCACCTGCGTGGCGGGCTCGTGGTCGCACGAGAGGCGCTCGATGGCGACGTAGCCCCGGAACGCGACGAGATACGAGGAGCGGAACGTGTGGTCGTCGTTGCGGCTGTTGACGTTCAGCGGGTACACGTTCTTGTGCGAAGACGTGTTCCAGAGGCCGAGCGCAGACAGGACCGGGGGCAGGTTGTTGTCGTGCTGGATAGAACCGTCAGCGCAGCGCGAGGATCACGGCGCAGAAGCCGCTCACAGTGAAACTCATGATGAGCGGAGGGGGCGTGAAGTTGCCGTCGGTGGTGCCGTTCGGGCCAGCGACCATGAGGTCGGTAATGGCCTTCACGTAGGGGTATCCAGTCACAGCCGAGTACGGGTTGCCGGGTCCAGCACTGGTCAGATGCCTTTAGCCCCCGTCTATGTGGAAATCGGGATATTCTCACCCATAGTAGTAGTTGAGATCGTGAGCGTACTCATAATCCAACCACTCGGACTCTGTAAGAACGTTCATTTACAAACGCCACTGTCACAGGTGGTTGGACACACCTTCGAAGATGTCACAGAAGCGGCTGTCACCGTTGACTTCCGTCTGGAAGCCGCACAAGTCCTGCATAACACCGATATCGCTAGCATTGAGGGTGAGCCCGTCAAGGTACTTGTTCAGGCGCTTGGCAACGTTGGGGCGGTAGAGAGCGCGGAATGTGTCCGCGTTCGAGGACTTGTCGCCGCTCTTGTAAGTCGGGCACCCCGAGGACGGCGTGAGGGAGTCCGCGAAGGTGTAGCTGACGGAGTCCGGCGTGGTGACGATCTTGCCGCGGTTTTCGTTGGTGGCGGTGAGGTAGTTGCCCTTGGAGAGGTAACCTTGCATAAACCAGGTCGCGGTGTCGAGCACACGCTGCTGGCTCGCAGCCCTGAGGTACAGGTGATAAGAGGTCGTGCGCGACGAGCACATGCGCGGAGAAACTCACCAAATGGTGAAGTTATCGCCACCGGCCGTGAACCCATAGCGCTTCCTCAGGTCGGCGCCGAGCTCGAAGGCCTCCTTCGCACCGGTGGAGGTCAGGTAGAGGGGCTGGTGGGGCTGATCGTCGACAGGGAGAGTCCACGACGGGACCCACGCGAGAGGGCCCTTAGCAGTGTAGGTTGCGTTTTGGAACTTCTGGTAGAGGCCGACCCAACCCTGGTACGAGCCGGGCTCCGGGAAACGACTGCATGCGTGCGTCAGAAGCTGCGTCGTCTGACCGGGTTGCACACGGATGCGTGGGTGAAAGAGCGCGGGTGTAGTTGGAAGAGGGGGAGGGGGTTGAGAAAACAGACGAGTACTCACGAGCCGTGACGAAGGATGTATGCGGCTTGCTCGACCTTGCACGCCGCGGGGGTATCGGAAGAGATGCCAAACTGCGCGGGGGCGTCGAAGTACGGGGACGCGGGGCCCGAGTGGTGGAGCGGGTTGAAGCTGCTGTCGGAGGACGAGCTTGAGCTGCGCGCGTACGCGTTGCCAACTCCGGAGAGGATGGCGAGGGTGGTAAGGAGCGTGGTTGTCACGGAGGCCATGGCGGAGCCGGGGTCGAAGGTGCGCGTCGGGTGGTGAGGGCGGTATCGCGACAAAGCACCGAGTCTTCATCTACGCGGTTTATATGGGCGAGGAGAATCATGAGGGGGAGACGGAGAGGCGAGGGGCGGATGGCTCGAATCAGAAGGGCAAGAGAGCCACGTTCGTGCTGGGGGACGACGGCGATAGCGTGCAGGCTACGTCCCTGGGTGACACAGCCATCTGGCCGACGTGCTAGCACGCGTGAACGGTAGTCCCACCCGCGGCCCGCGTCCGTCCCGTCGGCCTGGCCACACCCGCCCCAAACCCCCGCCCGCCGGCGCGCCCACTCCTGCCCGCCATACGCGAGGTTCGAGCAACGTGTGTCTGTGCCTGGCGCAGGTCATTTTGCTACCCGGCGCGGCGTATTGGGCCCTCGACAAACGGTCTTTCTCTTACTTTTCTCCGTGCCGATCCCTCCAAGCCACAGGGCGCGATGACGTCCTCCAAACTCGTCCAGCCTCTTGCCGCCGGCAACTTCCTTCAACCTCCCACTAAGAAATAAACTATGTTGTCTCGTTCGTCCCTGAGATTTTTCTCGGGTTTGCACAATATATGAGTACTGTGGGGGCCGTCGCTCGGAAGATGGTCGAGAAGACTTCATCCCAATTCTCAGTCGATTCGCAACAGAGACAACACGCCAGGGTTCTCATTCGGGGCCGAGAAATTGATGTGAGCTCTAAAACAAATACATGAAGTGCAGATGTCCTGTACAGTGGGGATATAAGCTGGGAGACAAGGCGACATGGAGGTAGCGCGGTGTACGGGAGGTGAGGAGGTGAGGGAGGAGAGGTCAATCAAAGGAGTGTTCGCCATGTGCGTATGGAAACAGTGAGTGGGGGTCGGCCGAGGGCGGATGTTACATGATAATGATAATACAACGGGGCGGCGCCGCGCGCTGCGGGGGTTGAACATATTGCTACAGACACGTGCACCATACCAGAGGGCGGGCGAAGGTGAAGGCGGGGAACCAAAAGAGAAGAAATGTCGGGACCGCGGCGGAAGGGAGAGGGGGCGGCGGCGGTGGCGGACGGCCGGCGGGTCGGTTTACGACCACTCGGTCGGCCCGATGGGCACGTCCGTCACTAGCAGGCGCGGCATCCCGATTGCGTCGAACGTGTTCAGCCACACGGTGTTGCCCCACCAGTTGAGTGTGACGCCGCCGTTGGCGTATTGGAGCGCGAAGAAGACGAGCACGGCGCCGACGGACACGCCGATGTCGAGACCCGCGGAAAGGATGTAGTTGAAGCGGAGCCACCACCGGAAGTGGAAGCGGCGCATGAACCACTGGAAGAACGCGCCGACCATCGCCCACGACGAGTAGTTGATGCCTGTCGCGGGCGGGAGCTGCGCGAGCCCCGCAAAGCAGACTGGGATGTTGACGTAGCGCCAGAACGAGGTCGGGTACCGCCGCGCGAGGATGTAGAAGGGGATGGGCAGGAGCGCGCCGATGAGGAAGAAGTAGAGGACCCAGTTGTACCTGCGGGGCGAGGTCTGTCAGGATGAGGGATAAAGGAAAATGCGTAAGGACTTACGGAGCACCAGGTGAGAAAAGACGACGAGGGCCGATACCGCCCCAGATGATCGACGCGGTTGAGAACGTAGTGACATCCAGGCACAGGAAGCCGTCCTTCTGTGTTGGGGAGCAGAAATCCTGAATGTGGGAGAATTGCCACTCCTGCACGCCAATAGACACGAAGCACAGAATGATGGTGGCGACGAGCTGTGCCATGAACATAACACGGGGAGGGATCTTCTGGTAGTGGCCGACCTTGAGGTCGTTGAGGAGCGAAAGGGCTTGGTACATTGGCACAAAGCCCATCGTCTTGAACACCATGGACCCGAGAGGCTGGCCGGGGAGCGCGTATCCGCCAATGAATTCGGCGAGAACGTTGATGCCGAGGAGCTGGTTCGTGATGGCGCGAACGATGCCGACGGGGATGACGAAGAAGAACGAGATCGCAATCGACAGGATGAACGCCCACACTGGGAATTGCGTGGGGAAAATCTCGATCGCGACGACGCCAAAGACGAAGGCAATGACGAAGAGGACACCGTACCACCACGTGGGGACTTCGGGGTACGCAGACATGAGACGGGCGTGGATATCCTTCTCGTCCCGGACGGTGCGGCGGAATTGGCGGATGATATCGTGTCTGTACCACACTGAGAAACAATTTAGTCAGCACTTCGCGTTCATACATGGAAAGAACTCACAGAGAGTGTGCACAATGACAGCGGTGATGACCGCAAACTGAGTGCCATAAGCGAGCATGAGGGTCGCGGACATGAACAGGGGCGAATAGGCCCGGTACTTCTCCTCATCGAAGAGACCATCGGGAGTAATAACTGCGGAGATGTTGTAAGGCATGCCGAGATTATCGAACGCGCCGGCAGATGAGATAGGGAAGTATGCCGTGTTCATGAAGTTGGTGACTGCATCAAGGTCAGCGCAATTCGTACAGAAAGCCCACGAAGACACTCACAGTACATGATCGGAGCGATGAACCAGTAGATCACAACAAACATAATAAAGATATTGAGTTCAGTCCACCACTGGAAAGGAATACGTTTGTCAGTGGCATTGGAAATGAAAGGTAGAAATGGTACATACGGGAGAAACCAGTGGACTCCCGAGCCAGGAGATCATCGACCAGTCGAAAGTGAGGAAACCGAGGCCAAGGCCTGAGTTGTACCCGAACAACGTGTTGACCGTCTGGTTCTCCGGCGCGATCCAGCATACCCAGCTGAAAACGCTCAGGCCGGTGAACAGGAAGCCAGGGATGAAGTAGTACAGCGCGCTTCCGACGGCGACGAAGAGGAAGAACTTCTCCCGCGAGATGTGCTTCTTCTCAACCTTGCCCCAGTTCTTGTTAAGCGCGTTGAGCAGTGCACAGCTCACAAGCGCCGACGGCCAGATCATACTCGAAGGCCACACGAGAAGCGAACGCGCGATGCCCGCGTACGCGTACCCAATAAGCTGTGAGGAGAGCGAGAGGAGGAGCTGGTAGCCGATAGTCGGGCGCTGGTTGTAGAAAACCCGCTGGGAGAGGAAGATGACGGACGCGTAGACGTCGCTGTAAACGGCATTGGCCATGATCGTGATCACGGTGTGCTCCTTGACGTTGAAGGGGCCAGGGTTGAACGACCAAACGTAACCGAACGTGTTGAACCGCCGTGTCGGGAGGGCCCATTCCAGAAACTTGCCCGCCGGGAGTGCAACAAGCTGGGCAATAAGTGCACTAATTGAGACCGCAGGCCCTATTCTGTGGGTGAGCATATGCGAGGATGCGATAGTAGAAAATATGCGCACAGCGGGTGGCGAAGAAATGATTCAAGCCAGAAAGAATGATGGAGATAATAGTTCCCAGGAACCAACTGTGGCGACGGATGAGTGACGTCAGACAATGATCGTCCAAATACAACTCACACTCGGAAGGTGTTGACCGGCATCGAAGGGTCATCGTAGTTGGGGACTGCAGCCCTGACTTCGGCATAGGGCGAATCTCTGCATGTGGCGTCAACCAACCGCGAGACGGTCAATGTCACGAAAGAACGTACTCGTTTTGGAGAGCATTGTCGTGGAGATCCACCTTGGAAGGCCCTTTCGTCGACTCGTACTGAGATGACATCTCGATATCTGACGAGCGGAAAGACTTGTTCTCCCATGATGCGCTATTTTGCACGAAGGTGGCGGTAGTAGCAGTGGGCGAGGGCGCCGAATAGTCCCAATTAGGATCGTTGAAATGGTCGTCGATGTCCTCGGGCACATCTGGAGAGTCATTGCGACGGTGAATGAGGTTCGGGAGGGTTGGGTGAAGTCGAACTGCTGTTGACTGCATGATGGTCACAGCGAACTACGGGAAGAAGGTGAAGGGTCGTAGACACGGAGAGGGAACTGGCGGGAGCAAAGGCAGTGAGGAATGTCGGCATTAAGAGGGATGGGCGTCGTCATGAGGGGCGCCCGAGCTATTGTCTTGCATGGCGGCTCTCGCCAAGGAAAGCTCGTGGTCGTTAATATGAAAGGGAAGAAGACGTGCTCGGTCGGGCCGAAGCGCGGAACATCTGTAGCAAGACAATAGGTCGTGGAATCAGCCTCTATATAAGACTTGCTCCGTAAATCCTTACTTGACACCTCTTTGCAGGCCCCTCTTCTTGAAAAACTAACCCGGACTGGCGGATATATGCATCATACATTAACTGGTCTTTCTTAGAGCAGCTGAGTCGCAAGGCGGCGGTCTACAGCAGCTAGGATTGACGGTTCGCGACGGACGAGTGAAGCTGTTCCCGATGTGCCTGACTTGCACAGGCCATGTGCAGTCTATGTCAAAAGCGGTCATGTCGACCAGGGGCTGAGAAGGTCGAAGTACAGCTCCGGTTTATTGTTAAAGTTGGGTCCGGGGACGGAAGGCAAGACAATAATATAGGGTTCGCACGCTTGGACCAGCTGGGCACGGGCGCTTCTGTCGAGACCAGTCCAGAGCCACAGCCTGTCATATCCGTAACTCACCTTATCACTGTGGCGAAAACTGCCGACTAGCATCTTGACCTATCTCGTAGGAGAGTGTGTTCCTAGCTCATTGACTACAGTATGGGTGGTATAGATGTGTGGAGATCCGTGTGCGTAATAATACATGCGAGTACATCCAGAAAGCGAGAAAGCAGCAAAGGTCCAGTATCTAGTCAGGCAACTCCCATCCGTACATCTTCCCAGTATCCTCTCCATGATATAGTGATTCCCTATAGTGGCGATAGCGAGGAATGAGCGAGGATACTTGTATAAAATGAGGAGCAAGAGAACACACCCAACGAATCTAAGCGCAGTGACACAAGGGGTGTCGCTTCTATATCTGCTCTCGGACTTCACCTTGAGCGTCTTCAGAGTCGAGAACTCCCATCGCGCCTTTTCGCCTTCGGGCGTAGAGTTTGCATTCCACGTCCGAAGGGTGATTGTACCATCGGGTGCCCCAGTCGCGATAACGTCGGTGTGTGAGTAGTCTCGCTCTAGGAATGCGAGGGAGGTGACAGGCGGGTAAAGGGGTGATGGTGCGGCGTTAGTCAGATCAAGTGAAACAATGGGCCGTGCGTTGACGGTGTGAAGCCACAACCGATCCCTTGAGCAAGTGGCAATGTAACCCTAGGAGAGTTCCTGGTTAAAAATAGACATATCGACCGTATCAATGAACCTCACCGTGCTCTCGTTTACCGCAACAAGGTGGACCGCGGAAGCGGGACCCGAGCCGTGCCAAATCGAGCGAGTGTATACGCCACGGTTGAGGTCCCATATCGCAGCGCTTCCATCCTGGGAGCCACTGACGATCAGCGACCAGCCCCTCGAGGCTGTCACGCAAGAGACTCGGGAGGTGTGGCCACGCATAAGATGGGTGAGGGTTAACGAGACAGGCTGTTCCCGGCTTCGATCATTTCGCTCAACACGCCACAGTCGAATCATGTTATCCGAGGACCCAGTCACCAGTGTGTCAATGTCTGCGAATGTTGCGCAGCTACAGAACGCCGACTCGACGACTTGAGAGACCTGTTATGTTCATTGTAAGTACGTGCTCACAGCTTTTTCTACCTGCGCTTACCCTCCGATCCACTACGACCTTGAGGGCACCTGTGGAGGCCACGCTACTGTCCCATACAATGCATTCGTGGGGTCTCGAAGGAACACAAAGGGAGCCCTCTGGACAAGCGACGACTTGCTGACCGATGAGATCAAGGACGAGCTGCCGTACGGGCTGCTCTCTACCAAGATCTAGTGGGCAATCCGTCAGCCAAGCCTACAGACTAGACTAGGTGGTACTAGCGCACCTTTGAGAGGGCGAGTGCCCTGTGTCAACAGATGGTAGTCTTCAGCGATACCGTATATGATGCCGAGAGGGAGTGCGGCATTCCCATGCATGTGCCGAGAGGGATGTGGTGTTGCGAAAATCTTTCGAGGTGTTTGGCCAACTACATTGAAGCGCGTTAATAAAGCTGGCCCTTGGTATAGTGAACTTGCCACGGACAGTTGTGAATGATTCCTACTGTGGCCTCTCGCTCCAGATCATCGGTGATGGCATCGAGGTCTAGAAGGACAAGTTGAATTCGAGTGGCTTACATCAAATTAGAACGCTTACCAATTGCACCCTCGTAGCTAAGTGGATGGAAGACGTTGTACACGTCAGGGTCTCTCTGCTTACAGCCCCATATAAGGTCGATCCAAAGCGGGAGGTGTTCGCTAACATAGTCGCTCTCTAATGCCTGAAAGTTTACTTCTTAGATGGAACGCGGAAATGGGGGAAGGTCAGTACATACCTTCCTGTGCATATTGATGAAAAGCAAAGGATCTCCCTTCGCCCAGGGGGGTAGTTTGACATCGTGAATCTTCTCGCCATTGTTTTGTTGTACGCCGAAGTCCAAGTTCTGAGAGTTTTCCAAGAACCTAGCGTCTGGTTGAGGGAGACATTCAAGGCCGTATCAATTCCAACGTACTCAGGACATGAAAAGAACTCCGGGATAAGCTCGCGGACGTCGCCACGAATGTCTTGTGAGGCAGAAGAATAGGCCCTCTTGATATCGCTGATAACAAATCTCAGTCGAGGTCGTTGTGGCATCTGTGCAATGAGTACGCACATGAACAACCGATCTGGCAAGTCCCAGTCACCGCCCTGAGGAACCAAACCGTCAGCTTCAACTAGCCTTGATAATCTACATGTGTACACTTACTTGTAACGTCTTGAACATGTGCGTGAAGGGCTCCATGCGAATAAGGAAGTGGCACACGATCATAGACGAACTGAAGTGTGTGCCATAATGGAATGGCTTCTCCTCGACACTCATGAGACTCTCGTATCGGGACTGTGCAGCTTCTCGACGAGTCTCGGTCAGGGCACCCATAGGTAGCGACAGGCTGCAGGTCATTTAGCAATCGTCGGATCATAGCTGTGAGTTTTACTTACTCGCGGAATGTTTGGGGAGAAGAGAGATCCAGTTTGCTTGAAGAGTAGTCGCTGAGAACCCAAGCTGTTCCGCCTCACTTTGAGAAGACACACGACGGAAGTACAGTTATATACTCACGAAACACTGGATACTGGGTCGCGTCACTCGGTGTTCGCCCTGAGGTTTGGTTGAGAATGCTGATGTAGGTGAACTGTAATGGGGTCAGATTGCGCGAAGAACGGAACAAAGAAGAAACAGCGGACATTGGAAATCTCGCGGGATTGCCACTTTCGCTGAGCCACCGACAGCTCATCTTGGCCGAAGCCGGGGAGGATCCTCGCGCTGAGCCTACCACTGAGCTTTCCAGTGAATGGTGATTTCATGATACCAGCACTACCAGGATCGCCGCCGAGGCGTCCGAGAATATGCGACAACCTGGAGGTGATTTCTCGTCGTTGCTTGCGGTCCAAGAACACAACGAGGAGTGATCGACTGTCACGGAAGTAGATCTCTAGTCTGAAAAATACGATCCTTAGAACATACACGTATACGTGAGCTCGCTGAGTTACGTACGCGACATCACGGAACAAGAACGTTCGGTCGCTCCAGCTCATAATCTGGTCGTGTGGCCTGATATCTTGTTAGACGAGATCGCGGTGCAGCACTTCCAAACAATCACTTACCATCTTTGAGCCCGTTGATGGCTGTCCAAATCGACGATGCTCCCGGGTACGAAGAACAACTTCTTTGGTGCATCGTGCGCATCGATAACTTCTCCATCGTCGTTCTCAACCAGTCCATCGAGCAGATAGAGATGAGAACGACCAAATATCAGCAAACCCGCTATCCATGCCTGTGAGCCACCTGTTTAACTGAACCATTTCGAGCACTCACGAGAAGAGTCAACCCCAGCTATTCGAGCGACCGTCTTCACAGCATCGATGATGTCACCGGGTTCGAGCTCGTGCCGTACCCTCCGGTGTTTATCCTCCAAGATTTCTTCGCCTAGTTGATCTGTATTGGAATGAGGAATCAGTGCTTATAACAAGAGCGACATCGAAAGAGACACACCATCTTGTTCTGCTGACGAAAGATCATATGATTCGGACCAGGGTGGAACCTCGATCTGCATGATAGACTGCGTGTCGACGTCAAAGTCCTGCACGTCAGCAATCTGCTGGTGATCGACCTTTGAGCTGGGCATCTTGTCATCATCATGCTCCAACTTCTTCCTAGGTGCAAGTCAGCCATCGGAACACCCCGACGTACAGGATAGAAGATTCTGACCTGACCCTGTACGGCCCCTCCGTCTCGTCCAATCTCCAACAAGGCTTGACGTCCGCCTTCGCCCAAAGCCCACGTTCGGTGGTGAGAACCACGGCCCATTCAGTCAATGATGACACTTGCCGAGCGTGCTCGCGGCTGTACATGTATGTCAACAAACAAGCCGACGGTCCAAAGGCGAGATGTACTGACAGGTCGAGGACGGTCTTCCGCAACCGCTTGCGTTCAGTGATGACTACAGACTTGCGCCACTCGTGTATGCGCACGATTGAGCGTTTCACGGCACTTTCACCCAACTGCATGCTGAGACGGACAGACGCCATCCGCCTCCGACGCGACTTCGTGCCGACGATCGCAGCAGGGTCGACGCTGGTCTCTTGTGTCGCGCGGGGGTTGAGCACGGCTTCGGCCGCTTGGAGGACATCCATAATCTATCTGACGTTAGCCACATGCCATCCGGTTACGAGGCTATTGCATCGCACCTCCTGCTTCTGAGCGACAGCCACTGCGTTATCGAGGGCAATACTAAGACCGAGATGCGAGAGCTTCTCGAGGACGCGGACTGTGCCTTGATCGATTTCATAAGAGTGTGCAACCGATGTAGAATACATCTTGTAAGCGTCGATGAAGGATTGTGTTACGGCGTTAGACCGGAAGACCTCGCGAAACGTCGGGCTTGTAGAATGTGTCTCGATGAGTACCTCCAGGAGATGTTCCACATTGGCAGTTGCAGTTGCACGAGCTAACGTTCTACCTCAGTACTGGGCTGTTGAAGATAGCAGATAAAGAAACTGACTTTGCGCATCGTCTGAAACACGGCTAGAGTCCAGGCACATCTTCAGGGACGTGAAGATAGCAGGGACTATGTGTGGACAGACCACGGTCGGGACAATCTCCCGCTTGTCTCTGCTCCTACCGAGGAGCACATCGAAGGCGGCGTCTTGCACGGTTGCGTCCCATGCGTACGGCAGCACGAGCTTCAACACATTCCACCCACTGACAAGCTCGAACTTGCGACTGAACGACGTGGACACTCCCAATGCGGTAGAGACCATGCGCAACACTAGGGTGGCCGTCAGAGGTGTTGGGCGATCGCCAAGCAAAAGGAGGCATATGCGGGTCAGCGGTAGCGAAGCTGTGAACTTGTTGAACATGGCGGGATTGTCGAGAGTTGACGCAAACATCTTGAAAACCTGTTCCGCCTTGCCTTGTGCATTCATGTAGTCTATGCGTGAAATGATGGAACGAGGTGAGCTAGCGCCGCCGCCGCCTATTGCGCATGTCTATCAGCGCAATGTCCAATAGAATATGGAGATGGAACGAACCTTCGTGGAGGTTAGCAGCCAAGTAGGATACAATAGGCCGTATCGCGTCGTCGATAGAGAAGTTGGCCTCAGCGACAACCCTGATCGCATCCAGAAGGAATGGCTGAACATCGAGGGTATACCAGTCCGTTTGCCATACAAATAGGAGTTTCCTGACGACGCCCATCTTACTCATTCGTTGCTTAGCGTTGAAACGTTTGTGCCGGCTAGCGTCCAAGAGAGTAGCAAAGTGCTCTAGGTGTACGAGCTGAATGTCGCGCTTTGTTCTTGACCAAAGTTGGAAGTCGAGCGCAATTGCGCGGTAAGCTACAGTGTTCACGATAGTCGAATGACTACAGCACCGTTAATAGAGTCGCTCCATGTGAGGAAGAATCTGAACACTGACTCTGGTGAACGGAAGTTCATCCCCAGAAACTCGAAAAGCGTTTCGAAACCAGTCATGTTGATCAATTGACATTTCCTCCGTAATGTATCAGCGAGTATGTCATAGCCGCCTGTTTGAAAACTCGTTAAATAGCGCTTGTGATCTGAACATCTTGGCTTACGTAGTCGTTCCATATCCTCAGAGTTCTGCCAGCTATTCCGCAGGCCATCAGTCAGGACGCCCAGTGCGCGAGACACTTCATGAGCATTCTAAACATACTGTCAGCATCTTCACGATGTCGTGGAAAACATAACTCACACTGGCGAGTTGTACTAGTCTCAGGGCGACAGCTGCGCCACCAATCTCCCACATTGCTAGGTCCAAGCCATTGCAGCGTGCCACAAAGATGTCGCTATCCATTGCGGCATCATTGAGGTCTCCGGTCTCCTTGTTCTCGAAGAGTGTCGTTGCGGGCGAAATCGCGAAGATGATGCTAGCCTCACCAATTCCGAGGCCGTTCTTGAACGAGTTGATGAGATTCTTCACCTCCGCCGCGGATCCACGAGTCTGCTCCGCCCGCGCAAACAGATTGATGTTGAGCGCCGTTGCGGCTTCATATGTGAGGAAGCGGATGATGTCGCCAGCCTGAAACCGAGATACGTAGCGTGGGCCGAGGTCATGGATGATGCGTGGCAGTTCGTCAGCTGCCGAGAAATCATGAGCACAGGTTTGAAAAATACTACAATCGATGCAATACTTACGTAGAGGGGCGGAGAGTAGGTAGGCGGATGCCATACACCAATTAAGACAGGCGCCAGGGGTGCTGTCACCAATTGTGTATGGTTGGTCCATTGTCGAGTCTCCCCTCGGATAGACCCACTGCACGGAATCGACCATGTTTCCGTCCACAAACAACCCTGCACGTAAGATTGAGCCCCATTGATTCTACCAACGGAGTCGTACCGCTGCTCACGGATAGTTGGCTTGGATCCACGATGGGGATAGTGTACAAGTGAGACGTGCGTCCACCTGCCCTTCGCCAGATGCGCCTTCAGGACGGTGGGCTCCTTGTTGCCTGTGCTCTCGCAGTCCAGGCTCCCGTCCGGACGAAGCTTCAAAGAGAAAATGTCCCGCTCTCCACCAGATATCGAGAAGATATTGTGCGTCTTGTCCCGAGGAACTTGCTCTATCCACAACCACACCTGCCCGACCGTCAGCCAACCCCTCCGCCGAGTAACACCATAATCCACGCACCATGAACGTGAATCCCGTGGATGGCAGCACGCGCGAGCCGCTCCTGCTGACGCGCAACGCCGCGGGCGACTCGAACGAAAAGTGTTCCGGCCACTTGACCTTCATGCCCGCGCGCAGCACCTCGAGCACGTCCGGGTCGAGCGTGTCGTCCGGGCGCACCGCGCGCTGGAACATCAGCCGCGCGTCCTCGGTGCGCACGTTGTGGTCCAGCAGCCGCTTCAGCAGCTTCTGCACGACCTGCCGCTCGGGCCGCGGGAGCTCCGCGCCGCCGCCCCCACCGCCGCCCCCGCAGAGGCGCGCGAACAGCGAGCGGACGAGCCCGAGGCTGCTGAGCACGCACTGGTTCCGGTGCTTGTGCAGCGCGAGCCGCTCGAGCAGCTTCGTGCCCATGTAGCGCAGCACGCGGTCGTCGCGCCCGGGCAGCGTCGCCGCGTCGTAGATGATGCAGACCGCCTCGGGGACGTGGATGAGCCCGAGGTGCGGCGCGAACTCCTGGAACTTGCGGTCCATCGCGGCGTGGTCCGCGCCGGACATGTGCAGGAAGAACCGGCTCCACGCGAAGTTGTGCAGCGCGAGGCTCGCGAGGAAGCTCATCGTCTGCTTGACCGTGCGCGCGTCGGAGATGAGCCCGAGCGTCGCCTGCGCGAAGGACTCGAGGCCGACTTGCGTCTGTGTGCGTTGGCACGGCAGCGGGTTGGGGTGGGCGAGGGGCAAGCGTGGGGGTGAGTGCGCCGCCGACACCAGCCACGCAGGTACGCACCTTAAAATACTGCGCGTTCTCGTTGTGCTTGTGCAGCGCCTCGGACAGTATCATGAACACCAGGCGCGTCGACTCGAGCAGCTCCGCGCCCGCCGTGTCCGCCCGCGTCTCCTGCGAGAACGTCGGGTGGATGGTCGACAGCACGCTCATGAGCACCAGGAAGCCGTCCATCTCGCGGAAGACGTCCTTCGTGCACGCGTCTTGCAGCATTATTTTGTGGATCTCCGTGAGGACCTGGGCGTGGCGTGCGGACGCTCCGTCACACGAGGGCACTCGGCGCGCGAGAGGGGAGGGGGGGGGGGAGAGCGGGGTGCGCACCTCTATCCGTTCGGCCAGCGTGTCTGCGGACTTGAGCCGCTCCGTGGCGTTGCGCATGAGCTCGACGAGCACGTCGCGCGCGAAGTCCTCCGGGTCTATCTCGTCGGGCTCATCGAGTATCTCTGTCTGGCTGGCACGTGGGGAGAGGGGGGAGGGGAGCGAGAAGCGTGCGCTCAGCGGGGTGAACAGGGTGCGAAACATAGCGGGGAGGGAAGAGAGGGGGCCAGGAGAGCTACCAGAGTTCCAGGGTTTAGGCAGTCATGAGCATCTCAGACGGGTGGCAGAAGGTGTTGTCGAGAAGGAGGAAGAGGTCGTTAGGAGTGTTGGCGGCTTCAGCCACTCATGGCATGATGCAGCACATCATGTCTCAACCGGTGCAGGCGCGACGTGCCGTGATCAACTAACGATTTCGCTCGTCCCTAGCTTCGGTCCTGTGCTACAACATTCGCATCCTATCACCACCATTCGGGCGGGGTCGGGCATTTTCGCACATATTCGGCGAAGCCAACATATCGCGGGCGGTTGGCGGGCAAGCCCAAGCGCGCCATCCCCCTTCGCGAAGGCATGGAAACATCCACGGTCGTAAACATGCGTCCGTCGCGTGGACTGCCCAGGACTCTTCCTCTGTTAAAACATAGTGCCAGCGTGTCTAAGCACATTCCCGTGGGCCTGACATCTACCGGAACGCAACAACCGTGTTTGGTCGCTCTCGCAGTCCTAAGTCCGCCAAGGCTATCGGAAAGGGGGACAACTACAACACTCGACAGTTAGGGAGCGGGGAGGAAATTGTGCGGGCCACGTCTTCCGAGGTTCGAAAATAAATACTAGCTAGGTCATGAGTAGGTATTACGCTGCGTTTTATACAAGTACTAGATCGTAAACGGAGAACGGACAAGTGCGCGGGGAGGATAGACGGGCGGCGGGCGAAATCACTGCCCGAAAGCAGTCGCGAGGAACTGCTCGATCTGCTTCTTGTGCATCACCTTGCTGCCGGTCGCGACGGAGCTCGTGGGATCGCGGCCCGCGTAGAGCGGGTACTTGCCCTTGTGGTGCTCCGTCTCGTTCGCCGCGGTCTGGATGCGGGGCCCGACGTAGGTCCACGCGCCGTTGTTGAGGGGCTCTTCCTGGCACCAGAGGATGTCCGCGTTGGGGTACTTGTCGAGGTGCGCAGTAATCTATTCACAGTGGTCAGTAGCAGCTCAAGCAACGCCCACACGTGTTGCACGTACCAAGTCATAGGGGAAGGGAGAAATCTGCTCGACCCTGCTGATAGCGACATCGTTGATGCCCTTGTCCTCACGCTCCTGGAGGAGGGTGTGGTAGACCTGGCCTGTAAACGCAGACCGACATCAGTACGCCACACTACCAGCGCATTGCTGCAAGACGTACCCGTGCACAGAATATGGCGGCGGACGTTTTCGGGAGCGACCATGGTCTCCGGGTGGGCCTCGGGGATGTAGCGCTGGAAGTGCGTGTCGCCGACCATCTCCGAGAGCTCGGAGCGGGCCTTGGGGTGGCGGAGGAGCGACTTGGAGAAGAAGATGACGAGGGGCTTGCGGAAGTCGCGGTGAATCTGGCGACGGAGGACGTGGAACTAGAGACGAACATGGTCAGTACCTCTATTGAGCAGTGACAAGTGTCAGAGTGCACTAACGTAGTTAGCGGGGGTCCTAGAAGACAACAAGCATAAGTAAACATGTCAAAAAGCGAGGATGCGCATCAACATACGTGGGGTAGACAATCTGCATGTTGCAGTCCTGGTGCTGCCTCTCGATCTTCTCCGGCGAGGGGTACACATGCGGGTGGTCGTCGCACAGCTGCAAGAAGCGCTCGATGCGGCCGCTCGAGTGCTCCGGGCCCTGGCCGTCGAACCCGTGGGGCATGCTCATGACGAGGCCCGTGCGCTGGAGCCACTTGCGCTCGCCCGAGGCGAGGAACTGGTCGATGATGCACTGCGCGTTGTTCGCAAAGTCCCCAAACTGCGCCTCCCAGATCGTCAGCGCGTCGGGCGAGACGAGCGAGTACCCGAGCTCGAACCCGAGCGCGCCGTACTCGGACAGCGACGAGTTCGCGACGACGAACCGCGCCTGCTGCGAGCCGAGGTCGTTCAAAGGCACGTACTGCCCCTCGTTCTCCTGGTCGTGGATCACCGCGTGCCGCTGCGAGAACGTGCCGCGCTCGACGTCCTGCCCGGACAGCCGGATGTGGTTCCGCTCGAGCGCGAGCGTGCCGAACGCGAGCGCCTCCGCCGTCGCCCAGTCGATGTTCTGGCCCTCCTCGACCGTCTTGCCGCGGTTCGTCAGGATGCGCGCGAGGTTGCGGTGCGGCTTGAAGCCGCTCGGGAACGACGAGATCACCTTGCCGATGTGCTTCAGCGTGTCCTCCTCCGCGCCCGTCGCGCGCGTGGGCAGCGTCTTGTCCGCGAGCTCCTTCGGCGACGGGAAGCCGGGCCACGTCGCGGAGAGCCACTCCTTGCTCGACGGCACGTAGTCCTTCGCGCCCGCCGCGGCCTTGTCGAGCATGCCCCACACCCACTTCTTGTGCTCCTCGATGTCCTTCTCCGTGAACGTCCCGCGCCCGACGAGGAACTGCGAGTACTTCGTCAGCGTCGTCGGCTGCTTCTCGATCGCCTTGTACATCCGCGGCTGCGTGAAGCTCGGCTGGTCCGTCTCGTTGTGCCCGTGGCGCCGGTAGCAGACGATGTCGACCACGACGTCCTTCTTCCACTTGGCGCGCCAGTCCGCGGCGAGCTGGCAGACGAAGTTGACCGCCTCGACGTTGTCGCCGTTGACGTGGAAGATGGGCGCGTCGATGGCCTTCGCGAGGTCGGACGGGTACGGCGTCGAGCGCGAGAAGCGCGGGTCCGTCGTGAAGCCGATCTGGTTGTTCACGATGAGGTGGATCGTTCCGCCGGTGCCGTAGTTGGCGAGGTTGTGGAAGCCCATCGTCTCGTAGACGACACCCTGGCCCGCGAACGCGGCGTCACCGTGGAGGAGGACGCCCATGGCCGTGTTATGCGCTGACTCGTCGCCCTCGAAGTGCTGGAGCGCACGCGTCTTGCCAAGCACGACCGGGTCCTCCGCCTCCAAGTGGGACGGGTTCGCGACGAGCGAGAGCGCGACCTTCTTGCCGGACGGCGTGGGGCGGACATAGTTGGCGCCAAGGTGGTACTTGACGTCACCCGCGGGGAAGTCATCGTCCTCGGCCGTGCCAGAGAACTCGTTGAGGATGGCCTCGAGCGGTTTCCGGATGACGTTCGCCAGAACGTTGAGACGGCCACGATGCGGCATACCGATGGTAACGTGCTTGACCCCGTGCTCGACGGAGCGGTCGATGAGCGCCTTCATGCCCGGGATGAGCGACTCGCAGCCCTCGAGACCGAACCGCTTCTCGTTGGGGTACTTGCTCGCGATGTACTTCTCAAACGAGTCTGACCAGATGAGACGGTCGAGCACCATGCGCTTCTCCTCGACGGTGTAGTTCCACGGCTTCGGGATCTCGACGCGCTCCCGGATCCAGTCACACTGCTCCTTGTCCGGGATGTGCACGTACTGGATGCCGACCGCGCCGCCTGCGTGGTGCGCGTGTGCGCGCGTCAATTACGCTCTCGTCCTGCTGGTATCGGCCGAAGGCCCCGCTGCAGCAAAGCACTCACAGTAGATGCGCTTGCACAGCCCGATAATCTCGCCGAGCGACATTGTTTTCCTGTCCTCCGTGGCGAAGTGGGGCAGGATGCCGGGGCCGAGGGTGATCTGCTTGTCGAGATCGCGCTCCGTGAAGCCGTAGCGGCTCAGCTCGAGCTCGGGCGGGTGCGCCGGGTTCAGGTCCGGGTCGAGGATACCGAGGGGGTCGAGGTCGGCAACGTGGTGGCCGCGCACTTGGTATGCGCGGACGAGGAGTTGGACCTGACACGACGCGCCCGTTGGAGTTGGGCGCAAACCCAAAAAAGACCGTACATATGCGCACCTTCAAGTGGTCGTCGAGCTCCGTGCCGCCGTGGGCGTGGAGGGCGGGGGCGCCGTCGGCGGGGGCGATGGTGGGCGGGGGCTGGAACGCCTTGTAGCTCGGCAGGCCCTTGTCCATGCCGGAGAAGTAGACGTCCCAGGACGCGTGCACAGACTTGGGATCCTGCCTCCACAGCCTGTACATCTCCTCGGCGTAGTACGTGTTCGTCCCGTTCGCGAAGGGGTCGTTCGGGGACGGCGCGGCCGCGGTCGCGAGCGTGCGCGCCAGCGGCTGCACGCCGTAGCGGTAGCGCGACCCGTGCAGGGCCTGCACGACACGGGGGAGACGAGCGAGCCTGTGCATCGCTAACGAGGTCAGGAGAAAGAGGGTGGTGGGGTCGAGTAAACCGACGACGTGGAAGGGTGGAAAGGTGGTGACGAGCAGGAGCCGCTTTTGGCTCGATGGCATTCGGTGCACAGGGCCGACGCGTTGATTGGCTCGTCGGACTACCGGCGTTTACTTGTTCCGCCGCGTTCCGTAGGACAGTGCTCGACGAGCAAATGGCAGGCAGTTGATTGCGAGAGGCACACAAGACGTCATAGAAGATTAGTTTGGATCGGGGTAACATAATGCTACACATGTAGATATACAACAGGATTACGACAGTGTCTAAATGAGCGTCCAAGACGACAAACACACTGGACCAGCCATCTATATCCGATGCAATCCGAAGAACCTTACAACGCCATGGTAAGGCCGATGACCGTCGGCCAGAAGACGAACACGAAGCGGAACTTGAGGCCCTCCAGGTCGACTGGCGGCCGTTTGCGGAGTCCCATAGCCGCAGCGCCAGACCGGGCCCGTTGAGGGGTGGCTTCGGGAGTGGTCGTCGGAGGGGGGGTTGCCACAGAAGGAGGAGGCGTCGAGATTGTAGGCTTGAGCGTAGAGACGACGGTAGCATCAGGGAGCACGAAGGTGACTCTAGGCGTGATATAGACCAGACTTGGCGCAGCGTGGTCCTGGGCGTCGATGACAGGTCCTTCGTACGGAAAGTCGTTCGCCATGCCAGAGATCGTGAAGTCGGCGGTGTATATTTTGCTCTTGGGGTTCTCTCCAGTAAAGAGCAAGAAGCTATATGTTCTGCGTTAAAACGCAGGTCAACGACGAAGAAAGATAATACTGACTAGTCGGAACCGTTGTGCCTCCAAGAAGGGGAGATCCAGACGTCTGCTGAGAGACTATTGGGGTAGATACCCTCGGCCAAAGTGGCCACGTATGTCTAATGAGGGAATAAAGTTAGACACTGATTCATGAGAAAACAATAATGCCACCCCATAAGCCAGAATAGTTCCCACAGGTAGCCCGGGAGATAGAAAACGGTCGCCTTAGATGCTCTAGCCTGAATGGACGTCGGGGGCGCACAGCGCTCCCATTACGATTATCGAACTTTCGATACGACTCGCTTCCGAGGAACAGGCGGGCGAGCGAGCAAGAGAAACTGCCTCAGGAACACAGTACTGACCTCGCCGACATAAAGGTCAATTTTAACAGGTCCCATAGCGTCCAGCGTCGGCCATTTGCCGTCGTCGATCCACTGGATCGTGTTCACGCGACCGGCGCCGAGAACGGTGCTTGCGATGGGGTTTGTCGGATAGATGCTAGCGGAGCCCAGTGAGCTGAGAAGAGCCGCCAGATAGGCGCGAGTGAGAAGCCGAAGCATGTTCGCCAGCGTCGCCAAGCTATGTAGTAGGTATTCGGACCCGCCAGACGGATGCCTGAGGTCGCCAGATAGTCGAAGTCGAGCCGATGAGCCGGAGGTGGAGAGCGAGGCCAGTAGGGTGTGGAGAGATGGTCGAGGACAAGTTCGATTGCAAGGTTTGACGACGCCCGATAACGAGGCGAGTGCTCGGCACGGCAGAGATCCCGCGGCCCGAGCCAAGCGGAGGTCCCCTTTTGGCGAAATGACCTCGAAGCCCTCGAGCTCCATGGCCCTCCACCGTCCCCTTCGGCGGGCATTCCTCCCACTTTCTCCGTGATTCTTTAGGTCAGCATGCGGGCGGGTGAGTAAGACACCCCATCATCTTACGCCTTTTTTCACCCCGACGGTGTGGATAGTTCGCGGGGCCGAAGCGGCAGGCGGGAGCCCCGCGTCTCCTTCTGGGCAGAGCAGAGCACGGTCCGGTGACCCTAGGCCTCGCGCCCGTCCGAGCAGCCCCACGCCCACGGGCCCCAGACGGCACTGGGGGGCCCAAGATGCTTCACGGCGCCGTGCACACGCTTTCAGCAACGTGCCTTGCGCCCCCCGAGGATAGCTATACCCACTTACCCACTCGACGCCAGCCCCTACAGCCCACAGCTGCTCCCCCCCGGCGGACTGCGTCTCCCCCATGTCGGCCCCGACGCTCCTCCGCACCCTCGCGGCGCTCGCACTGCCCGTCCTCGCGCTCGCCCGCGCAGCAGCGGCCGCAGCGGCAGACCCCCTCCCGCCCGACCACGTCCACCGCCTGAAGAGCCTGACGGAGGAGTGCGCGTTCACGCTCGGCAAGAGCTCGTACAACCTGTGCCCGGTGCTGAGCGCGGTCACGGAGCTGGAGATCGCGAGCGAGCGGCAGACGGACCCGACGCTCACGAAGACGGCGTACAGGATCGATCTCCGCGCGCCGCTCGCGAAGGTCGACGGCGTGCCCGGACACGAGCAGGTGCGTGTGTGTGTGCGTCGCTGTCGTCCGTCGGCCGAGCTATGGCGCGCCCCGCCTGCCCGCCTGGCAGAACTCTGTTTGCGTGTGCGTGTGCCCGGGGAGATCGCTTCGACAGGTTCCCCGCGGCGACGTGCGGGCAGGACGTGCGGGTCCGCCTGACGTGAAGTCTAGAGGGCGATATACGCTGCTTGCGTTCCCACCCTGCTTATCCTCGATTGACCCTGCACCGGCCGTGCCTCGCTGCATGCATGCGCGCAACGGGAACTGACCCCACGTTCGTCCGCTGCAGTGCCCCCAAGGGACGTGGATTTGCCAAACGAGTGCGTGCCCTTAAGTCCGCCATCCCCGTAAGACCCTCTGAATCTTATCGCCCCTTCCGCCTGCTAGTCACGAACCGCCGCCCGCGCCATGAGGACGAGGAGCCGCGCGTGCTCCAGGTCGTGCCCGTGGCCGGCGAGCTGCACCTCCAAAACTCCCCCGAATACCGCCCTGGGGTGAACCCCACCGCGCAGGTGACGCCCTCGCGCGCCGACCCCAAAGGTGCGTGCCCCACGTTCTCCTCACGATCCCGCCTCGCATGCTGACTGTGCGCTCCCCGCAGTCAACGTGCTCCATGTCCGCCTGCACGGCGGATACTACATGGGCCGTCAGCAAAGCGCCGACTTCCAATTCCTCTGCTCTAGGGACGCAGAAGAGGTGCGCATCCCGCTTCCCCTACCTTCCCCTAGCTCACCCTCCACCGCTCCCCTCCAGCCCTCCACCCCAAAGCATCTATACACATGGAACAACACACACACCTTCCAATGGCAAACCCAGCACGCCTGCGGCTCGCAGCGCGCGACGCCCGTCCCGCCCAACAAAGACACCGACGTCCCCCCCGACGCCGACGACTCCCCGCCGCCCCCGCCGCCCTCCTCGGACGAGCCCGCGCCCGAGCTCGTCGACGACGCGCGCGCGCGCCGCCCCCAGCGCACCGCCGCGCTCCTGCTCGGGGGCGCGGCCGCGCTCGCGGCGCTGGGCTACGGCCTGCGCGCCCCCCTCGCGCGCCTCGCGAAGCGCCACCGCCTCCGCCACCTCCTGCGCACGACGCGCTTCCGCGTTGGGGAGGGCGTGCTCGTCCGCTGGGCGTACGAGGACCTCGAGATGGACGACGGGCTCTACGCGGGCAGGGGCGGGGCGGAGGGCGAGGAGGACGTGATGGTCAACTTTAGAGCGGTGCCGGAGGAGGGTGGGGGCGAGGGGATCCCGCTGAAGCCGTCGCCGCGGTGGGCGAGCAGCTATGGGACGGCGTGAGTGTGCGGGGTGGGGTGGCCTGGGTGTTGGGGATTGGGATTTGGTATCTATTTCGGATGCGGTTGGAAGGGCTGGGGTGTTCGGGCGTAGTTTCCTGTGTTGCTGTGTATTTTGAGGGCTTCTGTGTACCTGTAGACCTATGCCTGCTGCTGCTGCTGTGTTGTTGTACGTATACCAGATTGTACCATAGAGGTTATTGCACCCATGTAATTCATTATTCTGCGCGCTGGAAATCGGACGATACTGCGGGTTCTTGAATTCGTGCGATCTCTCCGGAACTGCGACACTGCAGAAGACAAGAGGTTTTGGATCCGATTACATTGGGTACCCCTAGATGCGGTAGCGGCTGTACAATATACATGGAAGAGCTCGCAGAAGCGGATGAGGGAGGCATGGAACGGCTGCTGCGTGACGAGGGCGATCAGCCCCAGGCGGCGGTCGTGCTAGGATGGCTATTAGCGAAACAAAACGGGGCGCGAGACAGGCGCAGCGCGCACCTGTAGTTCACTATTAGGTGGCCCTCCGTCGAAAAGGACTGTCCGTGCCCGCTCAGAACACAAGAAGCGGATGCGATCTGTCCGCGCCGAAGCACGCACCTTGAACAGGTTCGCGACCGTGTCGTCCGGCGCGGGCGAGAATGCGAGATTGATGTACGTGAACTGGCGCACGGCGGCGGCGGGGGCATGAGAAGAGGGAAGGGGGAGGACGGAAGGAGCACAAGGGGCGACGCACCAGCGGGTCGCCCTGCTTCCACCCCAGCTCCTTGCGCAGGAACTGGATGACGGCTTGGAAGCGGTTCGACGCGGTGATCTTGTAGAAGTTCTGCTTCATAATGGGCGCGTTCCCCACCGCTTTGAAGCGCACGACGACTGGACGGGGGCATCGTCGACGGGCAAAATGTGCGACCGGGCCACGGAGGGCACGATTAAGGTCGACAGTCGAGGGGGGAAGGAGGGGAGGGGGAGAACGGCGAGTGAGCACGACGCCCGCCCACACACGAGCCCACCAGGCGACGCACCTTTGTTGGCGTCCTTCTTCTTGTAGGCCTCAAGGGCCTCCTGGGCCTCCTGCACGACGTTTCCGCCGTCGAGCGAGGTCCATGCCGAGGGGAGGGCGCGGGTGGGGGGCTCGGGGGTGCCGGCGAGGGCCATGGCCGTGATTACGGTTGGGCAGACCGAGGGAGGGCGCGCCGGCGCCAACGGCCCCCATTATCCTGCAGCTCAGGCTCCCGCCCCCTCAATCACGGCGCGACGGGGCGGGGTGCCCCCCCGATTGTGCTTCGTCCCGACTCCCGTATCGTCCTAGTCTCCATTTCGTTCGTATCTCGTGACCTACGGTGCGCGGATCGTATATATAGCGTACGGGGTGCCGCTCTACATCTACACTTCTCTCGCTCGTTTCTCTCTCATCTCTCTTGGGGACTACCGTCTGGGCGGCCCCGAGTCTGATCCCCTCGAACCCCCCACGGCGTCCCTCTCCTCGACTCTCTCCGACTCTCCCCTCAACATCAACAAACCCTTGCTCGCGGCCGCTACGACTCCCGTCGAGGGCGCCGCAGGCCCCGGTGAGTCCGTCAACCCCGTCACCCCCGTCGCTGACCCCCCTCGTCCCCCCAGCGTTACAGCCCTCAGTCGCGAGCAGCGTGCGCTCAGCGCCCTCACGCGCCAGTACGTCGAGTACTGTGTATGGAGCATTCGCTCCAAAGCCATGCGACGGCCCGATGTGATCCATCGGTGAGCCTTGTCTCGGCTTCCCACCCCCGCTTCAAGAGCGGTGCGGGTGGAGATTCCACCCCCGCCTCAAGAGCGGCGCGGGTGAGTGCTTGTACCCCCGCCTCAAGGGCGGTGTGGGTTATAGCTGCCTGGTACCCCCGCCCCTAGGGCGGCGCGGGTTAAGGCTCTGCCTGGTACCCCCGCCCCCAGGGCGGCGCGGGTTATGGCAAGACCTGGCATCCCCGCCCCTAGGGCGGCGCGGGTGACGGCTCCGCCTGGTACCCCCGCCCCGAGGGCGGCGCGGGTTATGGCTTCCACCCCCGCCTCAAGAGCGGTGAGGGTGAGGACTTCTACCCCCGCCTCGAGAGCGGTGCGGGTATGGCCACGCCTGGAACCCCCGCCCCAAGGGCGGCGCGGGTGATGGCTCCGCCTGGTACCCCCGTCCCAAGGGCGGCGCGGGTTATGGCTCCACCTAGTACCCCCGCTCCAAGGGCGGTGCGGGTACGACCACGCCTGGCACCCCCGCCCCAAGGGCGGCGCGGGTTATGGCTTCGTCTGGTACCCCCGCCCCAAGGGCGGTGCGGGTTATGGCCTTGCCTGGTAGCCCCCGCCCCAAGAGCGGTGTGGGTGATGGCTCCGCCTAGTGCCCCCGCCCCAAGCGCGGCGCGGGTGACGGCTTCACCTAGTACCCCCGCCTCAAGAGCGGCACGGGTTATGGCTCTGCCTGGTACCCCCGCCTCAAGAGCAGCGTAGGCGATGGCTTCGCCTAGTTCCCCCGCCCCAAGCGCGGCGCGGGTGATGGCTCTGTCTCCCCCCGCTCCAAGCGCAGCGTGTGGTGGGGTATAGAACTACGATCTGTTTATAACACATCTTTGTGTCCGCCTGAAGAGTGCGTGCACACCGAGGGCGGCAACGCCGTTCGACCTGTCACGGTCGACGTAGTCGATGACTTCGATGCCTTCGGGCAGTAGCGCGAGGTCCATTACGACCGGTGCTGTTCAAGTAAGAGTACGGCTGCTCGCGGGGGTCAGTCCCCCGTAAGCTTACCTACCAGACAGTTGTCCGCCGTCCAACTCTACGCTGTTGATCAAGCGCAGCTGGAGCTTACTGCAAGCGAGCGCGAGTGCAGCGTCGCGCGCGAGTGACGGGGGGTGCGCTGGGGCGCACACCGTCCGCATCGTCAGTAGGGGCGTTCAAAGCGGCCGCTGCCGCTGCCAAACGGGGCGAGGCGCTGTGACCCCCTGTGATGCGAGTGACTTGAGTGACTGGCAGCTGTGCCGACCTCGCGCTGCCGCACCTGGTCCGCGGGAGCTTCACGCCAGCACCAGGTTCAGCTGTGGCACGATCTTCGTCTGCTTCACCGGCGCTGGCGTAGCCTTGGTCGTAGTCGTTGTAGTGGTCGACGCTGCCCGCTTTAACAGGGCGCTCGCGCCAGCCATACCCGCGACGCTCGGCGACGCTGCAGCGGGCGGCAGCGACTACTGGCGCGCGAGCGTCATCAGCGCCCCGCCCTCGCCCATCTGCTTGCCCCGTCCCGTCGTCCAGCCCATGTTCATGTCGACCGCACCGCGCGGCATCGCTGGCGAGGGCATCATCCCCCCGCTCGCGGAGCCCGCGAACATCCTCGCGTTAAAACTCGCGCTCGCGGCGTTGAGCGCCTGCAAAAGAGACGGGTCTGATGTTCCCCGCGACGCCCATCCCCGCGAGCCCCGTCGCACTCGCGCTCCATCTGCGGTGGTCCCCGCACTGGCGTCCCCGCTGTGGACCCGACATTTGAGCGTCGCAAACGGCCAGCTGGGCACCTAGTTCATGGAGGCCATAGGCGCCCATTGCCGCCGCGCGCACTGCGCCCTACTGGGCGTTCAAAGCTACGCTGCCGCTGCCGCTGTCGCTGCCAAACCGTCACGCGGGCGCCCGGGCCCGGTGCTCCAGTCACTCACCGGCGCTAAGCCCCCCAGTTCTAGCCCTGGCGCAGTGCGCGCGGCGGCGACGGGCGCCTATGTCCTCATCGTCCCCTCCTCTGTGAGCTACTTGGGTGCCCGGCTGGCTGTTGGCGAACCCCAAACGTTGGGCCCACAGCAGAGACAACCGTACTGGGCCCGCCGCGATGGCGCGCGAGCGCGACGGGGCTCGCGGAGATGAGCATCGCGGGGAACGTCAGGCCCGCCCCCTCTGTGCAGGCGCCCAATGCCGCGAGCATGGGTTTAACGCGAGGATGTTCGTGGGCGCCGCGAGCGGGGAGATGATGCCCTTGCCAGCAATGCCGCGCGGTGCGGCTGACATGAGCATCGGCGGGATGACGGGACGGGACAGGCAGATGCGCGACGGCGGGGCGCAGATGACGCCCGCGCGCAAGTAACCTTCACCGTCGCCCACTGCTGCCTCGCCGAGCGTAGTGGGTACGGCTGGCGCGAGCATGCTGTCAAGGCGGGCAGCGTCAACCACGGCAACAGCGACCACCACGACCGCGCCGACGCCGGTGACGCAGACGAAGATCGTGCCGTAGCTGAACTTGCTGCTGGCGAATGTGAGCCCTGGCGGGCTACCCCTCCATAGGCGCCCGGCGCGCGAGGCTTGGGCGCGGTCGGCACAGCTGCCAGTCACTCAAGTCACTCTGCTCACAGGGGGTCACACGGAGTCACGGCGCCTCGCCTCGTTTAGCAGCGGCAGCGTAGCTTTGAACGCCCTTAATGGCGGGCTGGTCCGCAGGCTCGCGCGGCGACCCTTGAGCTTGAGCTCGCGCGGCCGAGCTATGCCCTCCTACGGCAGCGGGCCCGCCGACCTTAGGAAGCGCTGGAGCCCGGAGCTTGGAGCCCGGGGAGGAGGCTGTGTGGCCCTGGGCGACCGTCGCCGACGCTCGTCGAGGACGACGTCGTCGCCCCGCCTCCTCCTTCCGACCGCAAACACCGACGTCACCGTGCCCTGCAGGGAGCAATGTTCACGCCCGCACCGGCTGTCCGACCATCACTCTGTCGCCCTCTCGTCCTCGCTCGAGCTCGCGAGTTGCATCAGCGCCGTCGCGATGCGCGCGCTCATGCCCCCAATCTCTGCCTCTCGAATGTCGCCCCTCCCGCGGGCTGCAGCCCGTCTTCCGATGGCGCCACAAGGACGCTGCCCTCGACGGCGTGATCGCCCATCGCGCAAGGGAAGGCAAGCACCCGGGCTAGGACTGTGGAAAACCCTGACCCGGCACTTTCTCAGCTCGCAACCTGCGCACCCCCGGCGTCCCATCGCCAATGGCACTTCCTTACGTGACGGCTGCCTTCCGCCCGGCGGCGGCCTCGAGCGGCGAGCCTCGAGGATCCCCGCGCAAATTTAACGGGGGCAAACTCAGCGGACGACGCTAGCCCCCCCGCCGGGGTGGCGCAAATGCGCACACGCGAGCTCACTTGGGAGTCGGGACGGGCCCTTGTGCCCTCGAGGCTCGAGGCGCGGCCCCGGGTACGCGAGCGCTCCCCTTCTCTCGCCCGGGGGGGCGATTTGCTTCCGCGCCGGGGACCCATCTGGCATCTGCCCCCCGTATGCGTTTTTCACGCTTCCTAATCGAATCTAGCGCGAGGGCGGTGGCGCGCGACCCCGGATCCCGCGGGCGCGTCCTGGAGACCGTATCGCGCCAGAAGGGCCACGAATGCCCTGGCGTGCGCACGAAGGCGGCAGGTGCCCACCGTTCCGTGTGCACAGCAATGTCGTGCACCGCTCTCTCGTGCGCCCGCGTCCGTCAGAATCCCCCGCTGGAGACTGGGCGATGCCGGGGGCCCTAGGCTCCCTCTCCGCCCAATTAATTGGCTGCGTGCGTGATAAGCTCGCCTCAGGCGATCCGCGCCGACAATAAAAACAAAGAGGGGGCGCGCGCCGGGACCCGTGTCAGTGTACCGCCCGCACACGCACCCCCCTTCCCCTTCCCCTCCCTCACTTCCTCTTTCTAGGCCCTTTTGGTCTCCCGGGCGTGCACGACGCGCCCAGGTCGATGACCGCCGACTGACTCTGGCGCGATGTCCGTCGCCGCTGCCCTCGACGCTGTCGATGTGCCCTTCAACGAGCCCCTGGAGACGCTCCTTGTACATAGCACCGCAGTCAAGTGAGTCCCCTCGCGTCCGCGTGCGGCGGCCGCGCGTGCTGACGCGTTTTGTCCGGGCAGCGTTCTGACCCGTAAGCGATTCTACTGGCGAGGGGGGATGCGTGCGCAGAGGTGCTGAACGAGTGTTTTGCGCGCCGTAGTTGTCGGGTTTACCGCCCTCCTTTACGACCACTTCGTTACGGTACGCAGCTTTCGCTCTGTCCCCATCCATCTGCCTCACGCTGACATCCACCATTTCAGCTCGGCGATGAGGTCTGTCTGACGTTGGACCCACTATGCCCCATGCCGACATCTCTGCACCAGATTCATTTGATATGGCGCGCCCGCAAGGGCGTCGTCTCCACCATCTTCCTCCTCGTGCGTTCATAGCCTATCACCATGGCCCTCGCGCGACATCGCTGACGGTAGTGGCAGAACCGTTATTGCATGTAAGCCGTTGCCCACTCACCGCGTCGCATCGGGAAGGTGACCAATACCGCCCGCCCGCCCCGGTTGCAGCCCAATCATGCTCGCGCTCGACATCTTCGGTAAGTGCCCAGCAAAGCATCATCCTGCCATCTGCTCACCTCCCGGCTCTGCAGAAACTTTCGGGAACGTAGCACATTTATTGACTGTAGGACTCCTCAACCTGGCCCTGGGAGGAACGAGATGCTGACGACACCCCCGCGCGCTACGTAGTTCTGCAAGGTCTGGACGGTCGTCCAGAGCTATCTGACCATCTTCTCCTTCATCTCCATCCACGGTAAGCGCGCATTCGTCCACCTCCGTGCCGCCGCTCACCCACCCATCACCGCCTGCCGCACCGTCCGTAGCGATCGTGGCGTGGAGAATTTACGCGATATACAACGGCCAGGCGTGGATCGCGCGCCTCCTCTGGGCGGCCGGCGTCCTCAACTTCGCCATCTCGTCCGCCGTCGCGACCGTGTCGCTTATTCCCGTCATATGTGCGTATCCGTACCCCCGCTCCGCCCCGCTCTGTCGCCCCGGCTCGTATTTGTCGTCACCGCCTCTGTAGCGATGGTGCTGACGCTGATGCCGACGCTGCTACAGCGGATTTGCGGCCGTACCACCACGCCTGCGTCGGGAGTGCACCTGACTACATCTGGGCGATATGGCTCCCCAGGTACGCGGGTTACCTCGTGTGCAACGACGTCGGTTTAACCATCCTATGCTCAATTCTCTAGTGTGGTGTTCGAGACGCTCCTTTTCGGCCTCACGATCAACGCAATGTACCAGCACGGGAAGCGCAACTCGCTCACCGCGCTCTCGCTCCTCCTATACCGCGACGGCATGGTGTACTTCATCGCCGTAACATGTGCGCGGCCCCCCTTTCTCCCGCCCCAGCACTGCCTGATACATCTCCGCCCACGCAGTCTGCTCCCTCTTCTCCCTCATGGTCTGGGCCCTCGCCGGCCCCGACCTCCTCGGCCTCGCACGCTAGTACGTTGCCCCTCTTCCCTCCGCCTTTCGACAGCGCCCTCACAGCCCTCCTTCCCTCTCTACGAACAGCTTCGCGCTCGCGATGGTCAACATCGCCGGCTCCCGGCTCGTCCTCAACCTCAAGGCGTACTCGGCCGTGCGCTACGGCGGCGACTCGGACCTCGCGTGGGACATCGTCGCCGCGCCCGGGTCTGCCTCCGCCTCCGCGCCTGCCCCCGCGTGCGCGTCGGGGGCCCTGGAAGCGTGCTCGCCCGCGGGCGACGTACTGGTGTTTACGCCGCTGCCGCCGCGGCGCGCGCGCTGGGACGAAGAGGAGGGAGACAGGGACAGGAACAGGGACAGGGAGGGGTGGGAGTGCGCGTTTGATTTGGAGATGTACGCGATCGAGAGGGAGTGTCAGCAGCTGGGCTCGCGGCTGCGGTAGCGCGCGAGCGGGCACCCACGGACTGAGAATACGTGTATGGGTTATTTGTACTTCGCACTGTATCGTTAGCGTTAGTGTACTTGTCGGGATCTGCTGGGCCGCCGTTATATCCGATTGGGTTTCCGGAGTGAACACTGTGACTTTGGGTTCTGGCTGAGGGTTTTCGGACTGGACTGGGCGTTAAGGTTTCACGAACGAGCGTGCATTAGGTGATTGTACATGTATGTAGTCGAGTCGCATATGTGCGCTATGAGCGAGGCCGTCCGGGTGGACGGCGTCCCCATCTCCATCTGCCGCGGCCCCGGCTCTCCAGCGGGCTCTAATGTCGGCGAGAGCACTAGCGGAGGCCTCAGTACGCCTTCCCGAGGTACTTGATGTCGTCGTCCCGCTCGACAACCGTCTCCTGCATGATGTTGACCTGTGTCGGGAGCTTCGGCGGGCGTAGACAAGGTTAGCTGCCAGTCATTGTAGACGAGCGTGTCACTCACGACGGTGCGAACGGGAGTCGTCGGGCGCTGGCCGCCACGCGTGTTGAACCGTGGGCCGGTGCTCCCCGAGCTGAGGCTCACGGAGACGGACTTGCCGCGCTCTCTGCGGCAGCGGGCGTTGTTCGACGTGAAGAGGGCGTTGGTGTGGACTGTAACGCGGGGGGAGTGAGACGCTGTGGAGGCTGACGGGGTACGAGAGGGAGGAGGAAGGCGTACATTTGCTCCACAGCATGAAGGGGGTGAGGAAGACAAGCTTGTCGGGCATGGCGGCATACTGTAGGCGCAGTGGTCAGAGAGGCCCGGAAGGGATTTCTAAGAGACGTACGAGAACGAGGATGAGGAGGGCAATGACGCTGGTGCGGGAAATCGAGGGTTAACGTCCGGCGGCTGCTCGCATATGAGAGAACGGGTGCCTACACGTTCAGCATGCCTAGAAACGGTTCGATTGTTAGCGAGTATATAGATAGCATCGGCATTCGACGTACCAGTGCCCACGACGTATGTCTTAAATTTGACGACCAGTACGTCAAGGCGGCTAAAACATTGTCAGATGGCGGTGGTGTACCGAGAAGAAATGTATACGCTCACCCTAGGCTTGATGTCACAACAATCTTCTGCTTCTTCAAGTAGTACCACAGGGTTGCAGACAGAGCGGCATCCGCAAGAATCGCAGACCCGAGGTCAAGGTAGATGTACGTCTGTATCCCGACATAAGATGACCGACACCAACATTGACATGCTGTGCTCAATCTCACGTACCTCAACGTTCTTGAAGTGCCCGTTGACGACCTTGTGTGCATGGATCGTAAGGACTACAAGACATTGTTATACCTGATAGAGCTGCTCTGAGACTGGGTAGTGTACTCACGAACGCCGCATACTGAATATGCCACCGTACACGGTCACCATATGTCTATACTACTCCAGTTGTGGGACGTACCGAGGCTGAATATAGAAAGAAGAGCCTATTGTTGGGATCGGTGAGCGGCGGATGCACATTTTGACACGGTAGCCACTCACCATTGCTCCAGTCACGACAAAATTTGACATGCTCACTACAGTGGGGAATTAGTCCTGCTCGCACACCCTCCACTTGCAGACTGCTGTCTCACTTTTCCAGACATTCATCACGAAAACCCTACGCAGTGCATATGTCAGCGACAGATAGATTCTAGCGAAAGGCGGTTACTTACATCCGAACCATGAAGCTCACTACCGCCTATGGCTGTCGTTAATGTACGTGAAGATTGTAGATGCACACCGAAACATACCGATAGAACCACCATCGTCTGTTTTGAATCCGATTAATTGGACTGGAGATATACGAACGGTAGCGCAGCTAACGTACCACAAGACTCCTGGAGATCACACAGCCGTCAATGAAAGGTGAACTGAAGCTGTTAAACGAGACACGCACCAAGCAGGCGTAGAGAGCGCACTAGGGACCGCATAATTTGTGATAAAGTAGTAGTACTGCGAGTGAGAGAGGAGCGCGGTGTTCACGGTGTCAACAACCCTGGGGAGGAGATTAGTGCGATATTGATAGACTGGCTAAAACTATGAATACATACCATGTCGCGAAAATCTTTGAGGTTCAAAATTCAAGCGTCAGGAACTTGACTCGGATGATATAAAGACGAGGGGACACGACGCGTGACTTACATATAGTCGAAGGAGTAAAGGTTCCTTCTGACTAAGGGAGTAGTACATAAAACCTTGCGATGTCGTGAATCCATAGAAGCTATAGGAAGTGGGGGTGAGTATGCTCGCAGGATCCGCAACTTGAACGAGACTCACACTACCCCAAGGACATTCCCAACCAAAAGAGCACCGATCGTTGAGCTAGGGGCAGCAGCTGAAGCGGACATCCTGCAAGCCGGGTCGGAGGGAAAGGAAGGGGGAATGGGACGGCGGTGCGGAACAGGGCTCGAAAGAACCCCGGGTTTTGTCAGACCGGCCTCCTTGTCTTGCTACGCGTTCGCGTTCACGACAGCCCTGAACGCGGCCCCCGAGGAAGATTTTGGGGGGGAAATAGCACTAGATGAGGAAGGCGCTGGCCTAACGTGGACCTGCTTTATGTAAGTAGGGCCGTGGCCCGTCGGCTACTAGTCAGTGAGATGGGCCTCCGAGACCCTAGATGGAGGTTTCACGCAACGGTTGATACAAGGGTGTTTATTCGCCCTAGGCTCACCTATCGTCGGAGTCCGCGGAGCCGACGGGATTGGCACGGCATAGTGACGTGCATTCTATCATTGGCCCAGAGCTCCAAGCATTGCTTATTCCTGCTTAGCTCGCCGTACTAAGTGCTGATTCCTTGGGGCATCGATTAGTGAGAGACGTCCACCTGCAAGAGAGATGCTAGCCCCGTTGAAGCACATTTGTGAGGACGTGGTGATTGGGATCGGTGCTCGATCGACAGGCCCGTTGACGTGATCGATCTGAAGGAATCCGGGGTGCCAAGGTCTTGTATGAAACGAATGCGGACGTTGTGTAGGCAACAACTTGGGACGACTCCTACGACCTGAGGTCGGGTCGGGGTCCCGGAGAAGCCGTAGCCGGATCACCACCGGCATAGTCCTCTTCCCGATCCGAGTAGACGGACGCGTGGTGGCCTAGGCCCGCGGACTTGCGGAGCGCCCAGTCCGGGGCTCTTCTTTCGAAACTCTACCTTGAACCTCACGATCTTCTATAACACGCCGAGAACTTGGTATATAACCGGATTGCACACACAACGCACGGGGATATCTAGTAAGTGACGCGGTTCTTCGTGTCCCCTATCTTGAGCGCATCCAAGTAGAATCTAACTGGCCGTTCCCGCGGATCCTAGAACGCCAGGGCCCAATTTATGCGCCATGCCTTGCGCTGGCGAACCACTAGTGCCAAGTCTTTACCCGCAGTATCAGCGTTTGGACAGACCTGAGGACTTGAATACGATTCTTCGCCCAATCCGATACCGCCGTCAGTGTGAATGATCCCGCGGTAGGTCGATGGGCATCCCCTCGCCGCTCGATTCTCATACGGGAGCTCAGATTCATCATGTCAGTTATACAACGACGATTCTTTTAACTCAAGCGTCAAAAGTGCGCTTCATTCAGACGCGCCCCACACCCTAGGGAGGTCATGAGCTCTTCACGGCCGAAGCGGCATCACAACGACCCCCACGGCGTGTGGTCAAAAACCTCGTGGCAGAAGCAAGCAGGCGGCGTATATGTGCCAACGCTCGCCTGATTTGGGGTCGCAGCTCCCTTGGCACCCTCTTCAAGCAGCTCGTCCCATTTAATTTCAGCGTTTGACGAGCACCCTTGGCATAGTAGAGGAAGACCGCACCCCCAGGACGCATTTTTGCAGGCCGTTCGCATACGTCCACGAGGCACTCGCAAGGACATCCAATCGCTCGTGTACGTATGCCTCGCCGCCCATACGCTGCGCGGTCTGTGCGTGGTGTGTATCCACACGCGTTATGTGCTTGGTCCCCTCGTTCTTATCTTGTCAGCCTATTTAAACTTTCTGGTTTTGGGCGCTGGTTTTGCCCTGCCCACCCTACTAGCAAAATGTACTCCACCGACCTTTTCGCCCCGGTGCGTCGCGGTGGCCCCTTCTCCAGATTCGTCGGCGCTGTTCTCGCCACTGCCGTCTTCCGATGTTGGGCCCTTCTTCTCTTCTACCTCGGTTGGGCAACAGCAATCACTTTTATCAGTCACCATGTCAAGCCCTTAACGATCCAGCCTACCCTTTTGACTGTGTGAGTGCCCGTGTTCTCTGCGATTTCATACCCGATATCTTAGTATAAGAGCTTGTTACCACCCACGCTGGTTTTCCGAATCATGTCGCTGACCATGTACAGATTTGGTACGGTTCTCGGTTTTGTTGTTTCGTACCGAACAACAGCCAGCTTTGAGCGGTACAATGAAGGGCGTCGACTTTGGTCGCAAATCATCCTAGGAAGTAGGACGTTGGCGCGCACGGTCTGGTTTCATGTTCCAGGTACGCTTTGAATGATTTTCGGATAGCCCCTCGTTTACATCATTGACTCCTGCGATTTAACAATGAACAATAGAGACCAATAAAGACGAGCCGCCCTCGGAACAACAGAAGGCCCGTACACTCATCGAGAAGAAAACTGTGATCAACCTCATCGAAGCGTTCGGCGTCGCTGTCAAGCACTATCTTCGCGGTGAGGAAGGTGTTTACTATGAAGACCTCTATCACCTCGTCAAATACCTTCCGGCGTACGCGTTGCCAGCAGGACTTCATATTCCCGCGGATTCCACCTCCCTCGATGGCGAGGGCCCACCCTCGCCGCCACCCCGTTGTGAGGACGGCACTATCCCGCCCTCAGACCCCGAATCGCTTCGGAAGCGCGAACCCCAAACACCCTCGGTGACATCAGATTCTTCACGAAGCACATTACACCCACCAGCTACTTCGCCACGCGAATGTAGCGTAAACCCGCAGATCCCACCGTTGCACCGGAAGGAGACGTTTGACAAGGGTGAGATGGGTGTGGCCTCCTCCTCGAACGCGAGTGAAGACTTCCTCTTGCCGGCGCGCAACCCCCCAAAATACTACCTTTTAGACCAATTCCCTTTCTCGCCCCTAGTTGCCCTTCTCACGAAAGGTAGGAAAGAAGGCAAGGTGCGCGTCTGTATCTTATACATACCTCCATATGTCCTCAAGCCTTTATTAGAGCTGGGGAGCTGCGCGCATTCGCGCAAAACTTCGCAGCAGGGTTGTCACGTACAATCTCCCACTGGAGATCTCTTTATATCTGGTACGAGAACGGGACAAATAAGTATACCGTCCTATCCTCACCAATAGTCATAGAGTTCATACATTGCAGCGGTTCAGGAGCGGGGTGTTGTATCCGCACCTACAGCTAGTAAGCAGCGTCGTTCCGACTACTATATTAAGCCGTGCCAGACTGCTACGCACAGCGAACTTACTCAATGCGTTGAATCAACTCGTCGATGCACTGACCGGATTAGAACGTATACTGACAACGCCAATTCCTTTCTCGTATGCCCTCAGACCTGTATTTTTTGACCATATCTGATGCCCACCCTTCCAGTTACCGCGTACAGTTGTGGAGTGTCACTCTCCTATATAATTTGTTATTGGTGAGTATCTCCTCCGGTAACTCATCTAGGTGATGCTGAGCAAACATAGCCCTTCCAAATATGGTCTACACTCGGATGGTTTACGATCCCTGCTACAGTCATTTCAGTGCGTCCTGGTGCATATTGATGCTCAATAATCCTCATGTGTTCGACAGAGTTTTATCTTCTTTGGTTTCTTGGTTGCCGGCGAGGAGATCGAGAGTATGTCCCAAATTTACATCATGTCCCCTTGACACAAAGCTGATACCACCTGCTTCATAGACCCTTTTGGTAAGCATTCCGTGGAAAGTTATATTGGTGATACTGTGGCATAAAGACTTACATCGGACTTCTGGCTAAGGCTACGACAAGAATGACTTGGTATGTTATGAGTTGTATAACACCCCTATGGTAACTGACATCATTCCCCATAACAGAACTTGGATCACTTCACGAGTAAAATGATTCGTGCGTCTGCTCCCAGACCGCGTTGTGTCCGAATTAACGCAACCTCCCGCTCACAGGAAACGAGCTTCGCGCGATCACGGCTCTCCCCGCCCCGCACATCGATAACTGGGCATTCTCCCAGTTCAATGACCATATCTTCACCCCCACCCTCAAAAAGGGGGTCACCCCCACGTCCAAAAAGGGGGTCACGCCCGAGCAGTGGATGGAGCGCGGCTACGAATCCATACAGCAGGCTCTCGCTACTATCTAAAAGCTGCTAGCCTTCTTCTGGGGCACACCGGATCCCCGTGCAGAGGAATAGATGCGCAAAGCCTCACGATAGTCTAAATACTCAGCCTCGGCTTCCCACAACTAACACCCAATCTACTATAATTTATACTCCGTTGTTCCCAAGTAATTCGTCGTAGCCGGCTACCGGGTTCACGTATAACCATGCCCATCACACAATATGTACATCTAGAGCATACTCCTCCCCGCAGACCGTTGACACTGTCCCTGCCTCCCAGAATACAATCTCCTCCGGGCCAGTACCAGACTGTCTGATTACATCTTCATAAGGAAGTTCTGCTTGCTCGGTATGAAGCAATCGAAGATTGAGCCGGGTTCAGTGCTCGCTAGAGCTTGGAAGGCTACTTGGTAGATTATTTTGGGCCTACGGCAAGGTTTTGATGATGATGCTGCGACGTCAGAGGGTATAGACTTGAGACGCGGCAGCGAAGTTGGGCCTCTCCTAGACACGTGATCGTAACGCGGCTGGACGCGTCTGTCTCAGTGCTTGTGGATCTACCCCAACATATCCAATCTCCACCAAGTTTCCGCACGTTAATCTCTTCGTCGCAATCCACCTTTTCCGTATCGCTCTCCTGTGTGAAGACGATAAGCTTCCTCAAAGTACGTGATGTCCACCAACGCGTTGGCCGGCAGTTCTACAAGACCGGTCAAACCTCCAGTCGTTGTCCCAAGCGGGGCGGGCAACAACATCATTGTCAATCCATGTCAGGTATGTGTGCTGCTGAGAACTGCGATATTTCGTCTTGACACTCTTCAAGAGAGGCAATCCCATCCTCGAATGTGTGCGGAACGTTGGGAAAGAGTTTGGTGAAATTCTTGCCGACTATCAAGTAGGGAGAACGACTGGTGTGCTGTTTCTGAGGTTCGTACACACCTCTCCTATGCATATCTTTACACGAACTTACGTACTCGATATAGCCTTCGCTATCACAGACTTCATCCTGAGTATATTCATCAACGCATAGAGAAACTTGGACATGCTTACAACCTCCGGATACTTCTCTTAATGTGTGATGTGGTTGGTGCACCTGTCTTGCTACCTTCTTCTTTTCGCTGAATACAAGCCCTAGAGCGAGCACCAAGAACCGATCCGGGAACTCACCAAGGTACGCATTCGTCCTCAAGAACTACATGGTGTCTAATATAAGGAGTAGATGTGTCTCATTAACGAGATTACGGTCATGGTGGCTTGGAAGTGAGTCGATGCCTGCTGGTTTTAGAGCCCCCATGCTCATGTGGCTTTCTTCAGCGCAGAAGAAGCAGGCTACTACCTTTCGACTTACAAACAGTTCGAGCACAAACCGCCAGATCTCATCAAAGAACGAGTAGACAAGGACTATCACTCCATGTTGCGCACAGCACTTACCAGCATTAGTAAAGTCAACAAGACTGACGTTGAAACCCTTCGCACATCCTTTGGGGTGAGTGCCGTCTTCCTTTCGTGTCACCTCATCGCCGATCCCAACCCCGACTCTCGTCAGAGCTTTGCGGCGATTTCGCGGGCATCTTCCGAACAACTACAGAATCTCCCAGGATTCGGTCAAGTGAAAGCGAAGCGTATACAAGACGCGTTCAATAAGCCTTTTCGCAATAATAGCACCAGTGCGCTTCCTGCCAGCACGCAGCTCCAACTACGTGCAACTCAGCAGCCGGCTGAGGCCAGTAACGGCAAAGGCAAGGACAAGGCGCAGGATCTCGAAGTAGACGACACGGATGCAGGCGACCATATGCCTCGAGCCCCGACTCCCCCTCGTCCGCCCCCAGCCCCAAGACCTCGAGCTCCAAGTCCGACGTGGGACATCGAACTCGATCTAAACGAGAGCTCGCCCGAACCCACGGCGGAATCGGGCCCACATCCAGTCCGCAAGCGTCCCCCGAGCCCAGTATGGGACATCGAACTAGATTTGAACGCAACAGACGAGGAGTATGAAGGATTTGGCGAAAGGGAGAGAAAACGGCCGAGAGAAGGGTCAGGGGAGTTCGGTGCGCCGTCGATGTTGATGGATGTATGAAATAGAGTGTAAGGGTCGTGTATATGTGAAGTCCAGGTCTGACATACTGCCCTGAAGTCAATCCCGTGCTTCGAGTGCATATGCGCTCCCGACTCCCGATCGATCCATGGGTCTCCGAGTGGGTGCCTGGGCCTTCATATTGTCAAGCCGACATGTGTCGTCAGGCGACTCGGCATCAATTCGAGACCGACGCCTCAAATGTGCCGCTTTCGGCGCCGTACCAGCCGCCCGTCTAAACATTCGAACCTCCCGCAGTACCGTGGCTGGCCATGCATGGCGTGGCGTGACGTGGCGTGTGCTGGGAGTGGGGGTATATATACCGCACGAGTTGGGGACAACCACGATCGATCCCAAGGCCAACCCGCCAAGTCATTCGTTTTTATTCTCTATCAAGGTACCTGCTGGACATGGTCGCCGCCACATTTGCGCTGCTCTGTCTCTCACTCGCTGCGCCCCTTGCGCGCGCGTTGACGTACAAGGGCGCGGATATATCATCGCTCGCGCTGCTCGAAAAGTCGGGTCTGCAGTACACGGACGACGGGGCGGCAACCCCGTTCGAGACTATCGTCAAGAACCACGGCGCGAATTCGGTGCGCGTGCGGGTATGGACGACAGGCGATTATGACTTGAACTACGGGCTCGCGCTTGCGAAGCGTGTCAAGGCTGCGGGGATGACGCTGGTCGTCGACCTGCATTATAGTGATACGTGTAAGCATATGCGCTCTCGTTCTTGAGGGGAAGTCACAATTGACCTCATCGTGTTTCTAATGCAGGGGCGGACCCGGCACACCAAGCCATCCCGGCCGGTTGGCCGACCGACCTGGACGGGCTGAACACGCAGATCTGGTCGTGAGCATCCAACGAACACCACCCCACAGCATGAGCACAGTGATGACACCCCACGCACGCAGGTACACACAGGACGTCGTAAACCAGTTCTCCGCACAAGGCACGCCCATCGACGTCCTGCAGGTCGGCAACGAGATCAACGACGGCCTCCTCTGGCCCGTCGGCCAGATCTCCGTGAACGGCCTCGCGCCCGTCTCGCAGCTGCTCCACTCCGCAATCGACGGCGCGCGCACCGCGTCCGGCGCGAGCGCCGCGACCAAGACGCTCGTGCACCTCGCGAACGGCTGGGACTGGGCCGCGCTCGACGCGTTCTTCTCGGGGGTGTTCGTGCCTGGGGCGCTCGCCGAGGCCGACGTGGACCTGATCGGCGTGTCGTTCTACCCGTTCTACGACGACCGCGCGACGTTCGCCGCGCTCAAGACGGCGCTCGCGAACGCGGCCGCCGCGTGGGGCAAGGGCCTCGTCGTCGCGGAGACGAACTGGCCCGCGAGCTGTCCTGACGGGAGCGTGTCGGAGCCGACGATCCCGCTGTCGACGTCGGGCCAGTCGACGTGGACGTGGGACGTGAAGGAGGTCTTGGACGGGCTTCCCGATGGTCTCGGGCAGGGAATATGTGAGTCGCGTTCCTCGTGCTTTTGAAGTGGTGTGGAACTGATGATGCGCGAAAGTCTACTGGGAGCCTGGTTGGGTCGGAAACGCTGCTCTTGGGTCTGCATGCGCGGTAAGCCTGTGACGGTTCTAAGCTGTGTCAGGTTATACTTACACTGGCTCTTCTAGGATAACCTGCTCGTAGACTCGTCTGGTGCGGCGCGCGACTCGATCAACATCTTCTCTTGGGATATGTAAACGAGCGAGTAGCATCTGTAGCAATGACGATACCCTTGACCATTCAACTCGAAATGTTTGCCGCTGTTTCTGCGCGTCCAGGTCACGTTTTCATGGTGGGAGTGATAACAATGTGATAGAGTACTACAATAATTAACGTATCCACAGAGCTAGTAATCGTGCACTAGACCGCTTTTACAATACATGACACGAGCACGGGCACACCCACACTGCCCCTTTCCCCTCAGAACGGGTGCGGCGCATACTTCCAGTACCTGCAACCGTCACAAGCCCATCAGCACACGTCCTCCATGACGCACAACCCCCCGCCGTGGTGGGCTGGGGGGGGGGGGAGCACTCACCCGGAATACCGCCAACGAAACACGAACGGGACAAAGACGCGGCGGAGGACCCACGGCAGCGGCGGCCACGCGACGCTGGGCGGCGTGTGCGTGACGGCGTAGGGCAGGTCCGTCCACGAGTCCGCGTTGCGCACGATCTCCTTCTGGAAGCCCGCGAGGAACGCGGTGATCTCGTCGTCGGTGAAGACGCGCATGTTCGCGGGCGCGAGGTGCGCGACCTCCTCGTCGAGGTGCTGGTACTGCTCTCCCGCGAAGCACGTGCGGTGTGTGAGTGTGAGCGCGTTGAGGGGACGGAGCACAAGGACAGGGGGGGACGTACGAGGGGCGCGCGGAGGTCGCTGAGGATCTGCGTGAGGCGGGCGGCGTCGAACTTGGACGGGTCCGCGAGCGCGGCCTTGACGTGCGCGCTGAACGTGTCGAGCGCGTCGTGGATGCCCTTGTGCTCCTCGGCCTCCTTACCAAAGTCCATCTTCGTGTTCAGCCACGGGAAGATCATCGTCTCTGCGCGCGCGCGTCATGTGAGCCCCGGAGCCGCGGGCGGGCGGAGTTGCAGGAACAGGAAATATTAATGGGGAGGAGGAGGAGGGCGGGCTCACCTTCGCCGTCGTGGTGGTGCGTGAGGAGGTGCGTCCACGCGTTGCAGTACCCGAGGAAGTTCGGGAGGTCGTCCAGGGGCGGGCTCGCGAGGTGCTTGAGCATGCTGTCGAGCCCGGCCTTGAACATGTTGTGCGCGTTGTTCATCTCGAACTGGAGCATCTCGACGGGCGGCGGGTGCGCGGGCATCGTGTCTGGCGTCTGGCGTTTGTGTGTGTGAGGGCGAGAGGTTGGGGGTGCGGTGCTTGAGGTGCGGAAGGGATGTTCAAGTTAAGGAAAGACGAGAGGTGGGGCTGAGGTTAAAGAATCAAGGAAAGAAGGAAGGGCGCGAGAGATGTCGGGTCCTCTGCCCAAGTCGGCGTGAAGAGTACACACTGCGCCCACGCACGTCGCGTTTATATGTGCGCGCACCTCCGGCGGGCCCGGACGGCGGGCGCGAGGCCCAAACCCACCCACCTGCGCTCTCGCGCGGAGGTGCAGCCGGCTCCGCTCCCATCGCGAAGCCTCCTGCGTGCAATGCGGAGAACGGCGGGTTGGATTCGACGGGAGGGCTGATGTGGTCGGGCAGATTTGGCACCGCCACCTGTACGTGCACCCGCCCAGGCGTCGATGATCACAGATGGCGGGCGGTGCTCCCCCGGATGCGGTGTGTGCGAATTCGAATTGTAGGGTGTTTACCCCATCGGGTTGAAAGGCGTTTGCTACTCGGTTTGAAGTTGTGGCGGGAGGTGTAGCCACAGGGGAGATGTAGTTTGTTCAGTTGATCATTGTCGTATCCGGAGTCGAGGTGCCACATGTACGTACGCCGGGGGTCTAGAGATGAAATTCCTGTTGAGTTGAGGGGCATCACTACCCGCAACGTTGTCCTCGTGCGGCGGAGTGACCTCTCAGTGATGCGCCGGACTGCAAAAAGGCGTTCCCCGGATCTGTTGTGGTGGGCGAGCGCAGGGTTGATGTGTCCAGATATAGCACCAGAAACGTTATCGAGCTGCGTATACCCCTCTGCGAGCTCAATTTGCATGACAGGACTGTGGACGAACGCAGCGTACCCCTGAGAGGGCTCCGATGCGGAAGAAGAGGAGCGGATTCTGTGGTTCAGCAAACTCAAAATCCCCTTCTTCTACTTATGATTGGGCAGGCCTTCGCAGGCGGTAGCGACGCCCAACGGACGAACGTCACGCTTGGTTTGTGATGCTGCAGCGCCCCCACAGGTCGAAGCACCCGTGTGTGGCCTAGAGAAGCTTAGGCCGATTAAAATTGGAAGCGCGGACATGCACGGAGGACGCACGAGAGGGGGCAAAGGCCGCGCGATCATGATGCTTGAGCTTGAGCTTGAGCTAGCAGCTGGAGCGCTGTGTAAGAGGATTCGTGTTACGCTACACCATCAGCGATGGGCGCCGGGGACCCCCTATGATGCGTCCCCGAAATACAGCATGCCGGAACACACCCTCCTATCGACCTGACGTCCAGTCTGTGCCCAAGGGAGCTCAAGAGTTGGCTCAAGGCGCTTGCGATGTTATCGTGACCGGCCGGCACCTTGACAAACCTCCGGACGGCGGAAACATCGATCCTTCGGTCACGCGTGCCACTAACGGGGACACGTCCGACCTAGAAGACGAACGATTAGTGTGTCCGATCTTGAGAACTCACGCCAGCGGGCCCTCCGCACCGTTCGTCCGCGTGTTTCTCTTCGGAGTCAAAGCCTCCGAGGCGCTCTGCGGTTTACGTAGCGCACCCGAGGACCCCTCCGCTGAGCAGATGGCAGCCCAGCATTCGGCGCTGCGCGTTCGGAACGGCAGCAACAGCATTGAACAGGCTAGAACCAGCAGCAGCGCGAGCGCGGCGGGAGCCCGACGTCATGTCTTCTTGAAAGCTTTCATGAAGGAACGGCGGCGTGGCACCGAGAGGCGAGGGCGCACCAGGCACTGGGGCTAAGCAGAGTCTGGGCATATTGTCATATCGTCGGCGGTCAACAGACGGCCATGCAGCCCCCCGAGCCCGGGCGCGTGCCGAAAGGAAGATGACGTACAGTACGAGCGGTGGGACCTGGGTGACGTCTTGTCGGCCTCGGAGGCGCGGCTCGACCCCGAGACCCAGAGGGCTTGCCAGCCGCGCTGGCCACATTATGTAGTATGTGTCTCCTGTGGGTGTGCGCACGACGCGCAATCGATGGTCCACGCCCGGTGTCGGCACCAGCGCTGCAGAGTCTGGACTGGGAGGAGCGGCGCGTCGTGTGCTCGATCGAGCCGCGCTAGATAATCGTGGACGCTTGGAGTTGGGACGCGCGCGTCGAAGGCGCCAGGCTAGCACTCGCACCACGTCAAACTTGAGGGCGCCTGAGGGGGAAGAGGGCGCGCAAGGCTCGCGTTGGCAGATCTGCTGCAAATCGCGCTGCCACGGACGTCAGAGGGCGCTGCCATCGGCTTGCGTGCCTTCATGCGCGCACACCGCTCGATCGACGATAGCGCAATAAATGCAAAACGTCGCGCTTCTCGCGCTTCTCCGTCGGTCCGCGGCCGCGGTAATGCTGTCCGACGCGGTTCATGATCATAAGCAGGCTTCAAAGGTTCAAAGGGTCAGAGCTTCAAGCTTCGAGGGTGCCGCGTACGACACCGCCCGGGGGGTTGCGACGCGTCACGGTAGAGAGGAAGGGCTGCGGGGGCGGAGGCCGCCCGAAGCGAAGCGCGGGGCGTGTGTATGAATGAACGAAGTCGAAGCGAAGAGGGAAGAGGGAAGAGGGAAGGAAGGAGTGGAGGCAGGGCGTGTGCGTGTGCCCGCGCAGCCACCGGCGGCCCGGCGGCGGCAGGGCCTCCCACCTCGCGAGCTCGTCCGCCCGGGAGATGAACATCTCGTACATACGCACACGCGCATGTGAATATTTGTGCAGCGCATATGGGCAGTCCGGGAGGGCGGAGCAGCACACCCTGCGCAGTGCGCGATGCGCGGGCGGGTCCCGGCGGAAGGGAGGGGCCAGGGAGGGGCGGGCGTGCCTCGCGACCGGTGTTCAAAACCGCACGTTCCCAGCCCATTCAGCGCACAGGGCCCTCTTCCCCTCCCCCACCGCCAGGCACCGGCCGCGCCGAGCAGCAGGAGGCAGGAGCGGCGGTTACCGCACGCGCAGCCCCCGGAGCGGGGCGAGGGGGGGCACGCGGGACGCCGCGCACCGCTCCGAGGGTGCCACGCCCGCGCCAGGGATGCATACACACATACAGTACGTGACCGCCGCCTGGGGGTCGTGGAATACAATACGTGACCGACCAAGCTCAGGGGATCGTCGATTCGTCGGGCACCGTTCGGGTCCCGCCCGGTGTGTGTGCGTGTGCGATCGCGATCCGCAATACATACATACCAGCTGTGACGTATGCGTAGCGCTGCTGCACCGTCGGCGGCGGCGCAGATCCAGGCTAGACGGCTCAGTTGGAGGATGGGAAGCACCCCCCCCTCCCCCGCGTCCGAGTCGCACGCCGCCGCCACCGCTGCTGGTCCCCGCCGCCGCCCGGGCCGCGAGGAGATTGGCGTGCCGAGGTGCTAAAGAGCGTGCTTGCATGCCAGGGGCGCGCGTCTGGCGTCCGGTGTCTGCAACATACATATGTGTCTATATCATGCATACTTGCGGCGCGCCGCGGACGTCTACAGGCGTGCTAGTGCTAGGAGGTGCCAGGTGCCGGCGGAGGAGGCGCGCCCCGGGGTGGGCGGTCTAAAGTTCTTCGCTTTGGGACACGGAGATGCCGCGCGATCAGCTTCAGGCTGCGATGATGCGCCGCGCGGGCGAGAGGCGAACATACAGTGCAGCAAACATACCTGTGTGTCGTGTCTGCCGCTGCTTCCGCTCTTCTGCTGGACGTGTGTCGTCCTAACACGTCCGCCACACACCGCGCGCCAGGCGCCCCGGGGCCCGCACCCGCGCCCGCCTCCGCTTCCGGCACCTGTTGACTACCGCCTCCCCACAAACCGAACCTCGCCCGCCCCGAGCCCGACGACGACGTCCCCGAGCAGCCCAGAATGAGCCCGAAGCCGGGGAGGCCAGCCCGCGAGCCGCCCGCCCGAACCCACGAATCCGCGGAGAGGGCTAGGCGTACTCCGCGATCAGCGCCAGCTGCGCGTCCTTGCCCAGCCCCATCCTTCCGCGCCAGAGCGGCGGGCAGAGCGGTGGTGGCGGCGCCGCGCCCGCGCCCGCCCCGTGAGCCGGGTCGTGCGCCGCGTGCCACGCGAGCGCCGCCTCTAGGATCTGCGGCGCGTCGGATTCTTGGACCGTCCCCAGCCTGCGCGCCCCCGTTCGCGTTCGCGTTCGCGTGCGTGGGGTGTGTGGGGTGTGTGATTGAGTGGGTGTGCGTGGAGGTGTGGAGAATATTGGCCGCGATGGTCGTATTTCGGGCGCGCGCGTGTCGTCAGGTGGCAGAGAGAGTGCGGAAGGCGGAGCGGGGCGGACACGCGGGCGGGCAAGCGAGCGAACGAGGCTAGTAAGCGGCGGTGCTACGGGAAAGGGAGGGCGAGAGGCGAGCGGAACCGACGCACCAGTCGCCTGACGGGTATACCAAGACGTTCGCCGCATACCTGCGCGTTCGCGTATGCGTAATGGCGTGCGGGCGGGCGGGCGGGCGGGGAGCCAAAAAATTTGCGGTCGCGTGCGAGGCGAGATGGGCGTCCGAGGCGCCATCCGCGTGCGAGAAGACGGTGGCAGGATCCGGAAGGAGTGCGGGTGCGCGCACGGGCGGTGGGCGAGGGGCGAGGGGGCGAGGGGCGCGGAAGGCACAGAAGGTGCAGAGTTCGCAGAAGGCGGGGCGAGGCGAGGCGCGAAGCGGGCGAGCGATAGCGCGCGGGGGGTGTCATGTCAGGCGTCAGGACAGAACGGTCAGCGAGGCCCGCCCGCGGGCGAAACCCATATGACGAGAAACAAACAAAGGTGAGAAACACACGCACTTGTGGCCGCCGACGTGGGCGATCTCGCCGACGACGACGTCGTCCTCCAGCCCCTTGCGCGCGACCTCGGCGCGCAGCGCGCGCGCGACCGCGCCCCCGCCGTCGCCGCAGCGGCAGTCGCGCGAGCCGTGTGTGCACACGTACAGAAACACCCTTTCCTTTTCCCGTTTATGTCCCTGGGCCTGTACCCCTTGCGCCTTCTCCTTATCGTCCTCGTTTTCCTGCCCATGTTCGTGCTCCGGTCCCTGCTCCTCCCGCTCTGCGCCCACCGTAGACGTGGAGGGCGCGCTCCCCCCGCGGGCGCGCCCTGATGATGCGCCCCCTGGGCCTCGCGCCTGCGCCTGCGCCGCTGCCGCCGCGACCTCTGACAGCGCGCGCGCTATCCGCGCCTCGACCGCGTCGAGGTTCGCGAGCGTCACCTCGGGCAGGAGCAGCGGCGCCCGCGCGCCCGCGACGAACACCGACGCCGCGTACCTCTCCACCACCTGACCCCCTCCCCCTCCTCCTCCTTCTCCATGTTCTCCTTCACCCTCCACTCCTTCTCGCACCTCGTCCTTCTCGCCTAGACCGCGATAGCCCGGGTGCAGCGCGTGCCCCTCACCAGGGGCCCACGCGAAGTTGGGGAGGACGCCCGAGGCGCGCGCGCGCAGCGCGAGGGCGCGCCAGAGCGGCGACGCGGAGCGCGGCGGGTACGCGGCGGGCGGCAAGTGCGTGTGCAGGAGGAGCGTCGCGCGGTGCGGCGCGACGGTCCCCGCGAGCGCGGGCCCGCGCGCGGTGAGTGTGGACCAGAACGAGCGGGTGTGGGGCCTGGACGGCGGGGAGGGCGCTCGGGGGCTGTAGGCGGCGTTCGCGGGCCCGCAGACGCGGGCGCGGGCGGGCGGGCGTAAGGTGCTTTTTGCCCTTGGGCGCGGGTGCGCGTGTGGGTGATTCGCGAGGGGGATGTTCCGGGGGCGAGGCGAGAGGCGGGTGAGCATGGTGACGGCGCAAGTAAGAGAGATTATGAGCGCGAGAGGCTAGTGGAATGGGATGAGGTTCAGCCTAGGGTGCGGACGTCGTGGTGGGGGTGGAGAGGAAGAGCGGGCTGAGCAGCGCGTTATGTGCCCGCCGTGCGTGGGCGGTGGAGGTGGTGGTGGCGGACGGCGCGCGCTGACGACCCCCCGCGGCTTGAAGCCGGGGGCAGGCCGTCGGGGAGTGCCACGCGACACGCGACCGCGACGGCGCCTGCGTGGCGTCGAGCGCGACCGACGCACGCACGCACGGATGGGCGGGGGGAGGGGCTCGCTGCGCGCCGTGCGGACCCAGGGCCGCGTCGTCGTCGCTGCCGCTGCCGCTGCCGACGCGGTGGGCCGATAACGATTTGTTTCCGTGAGCGTTGCAATATGGTCGGGAGTGGGTGCGGCCTGGTCCGCGGGGCGGAGGCCGGGGAGGCGGCTGTCGGACGCCTGGGCACGGAGTGGGGCGGGCGGCAGGCGCTGGAGCGCTGGAGCACTGGAACTCCAGCAAGTGCAAAATGGACGGGAGCAAGGCGCGGCGGGTTCCGATCAGAAATCGGGGGCGCGTCTGTTGAGCCGGATCGGGCAGGAGGGGGGGCGTGGGCGCGGCCCTGGGCTTCCCCGCGCTCCCACTGCCCCGTCTCAGACTCCGCCGCCCACCCGCGATTCGACGCGAGCCCATCCCTTTTCCGGACGTCCTTTGTACTTCCCACCTCCGTTCCTGCGTTGTGACGGCCCCCAGCGACGCCTCTCCCTCCCCCGCGCGTCCCCCGGCCGCGCCGCCGGGCGTGCGCACGGACGGCTTGGGGGGCGGGGCCCGCGCGGGGCGGAGCGCGGGCGCGACGAGATGCGATAATGGGGCCCAGGGACGCGACGGCTGTCAGCGGAGGGGGCTCGCGAGGGCGTGACAGCGGCGCGGATGTGCTCGGTGGCAGGCCGGCGTCGGGCGCAGCGCCTACCTGGGAGGCTCGGTCGAGGGACGCTCTCGCTCGCTCGTCCGGTGGCGGGCGCGCGCGACGCTCCCATCGCTAACGGACCCCATTCAGATCCCATCACCCTCGCGCGAAGCTCTCCCTCCCACCACGCGTCCGGCTTCGCGCGATTAGAGTTTGTCACCCCCCCTTCTTCCCCCCTAGCTCACCCTCAGCCTGCCACCCTTCGCGCCATATATTCCCGCCCGCTTCGCCCGCCCACCCTCCATCTTTTTCCCCCCTCCTCCCCATCATATCCTCCTCCCCCGCTGCCACGTCCGCGCGCCGTCTCTCCGCGGCGCAAGACACAGCGACACAC